>JAFBJW010000191.1:36025-186502 GCA_016785235.1 Pseudorhombus dupliciocellatus | reverse complement strand
GTTTGCTTTGGAGAGCAAAAAAAAAAAAAAAAAAAAAACACTCCATCAGAACAGACTTGCTCTCAGATAATTCAGAATTAGGTTCACACTCAATAGTTAGATTAGCGGAAGTACAGTCGTTGCCAATACTCTAATGTGGTTATTCGTTCATGCTAATTACGCTAACATAATAACATGCATTCATTAGACAATTTATGAGGCTTCCAGTGCATTTTCCCTCATAAAGCTGCAGTAATTAACTCCATTATACCCTTTAGCAGGCGCTGGCTGTCCCCACAGGTGAGTGATGCGCATCCTCAGCCTCAGCATCTTGTGTTCTCTCACAGACTCACCTGTTAAAGCAGTCTCCGGGGAGAAGCCATTGAGTCAAGCTGTTTGCACTGTGAAGACTATAAACTCTCATCAGCATCTGTTTCTTGCCCAGGTTTAGAGCTTTAGTTCTGGCTGTCTTTTAAATATCTTAATCAATCTCAGATCGTTTAAGCCCCTTGAGGCAAGTGTGTGATTCCTCACCTCGGGCTGCGTGGATACAAACTGACTTGACTGATCTTATTGTAAATAAGGCAGTTTTGTATGTTAATGTAAAGAAACACAGATGGTTTCGTATCACGCGATGGTAGCTCCAAAAAGGAAGAAAAAAAACCTGTAAAAGCGGTAAATCGCTGTACCACTTCTACCAATTCTGCATAACTTGAGCACGGTTCTCCACCAAGAAGAAGACTCAACTCAGGAGCATCTTTTTTTTTTTTTTTTTTTGGCACAAACATCTGTCCTGCTGAGATGCTTATGGGCGAGACACTGGACCCCTACCAGCTGCAGCCCTGTGTCAGTAAACTGCCAACAGCTTGCTCATGTTTATCAAAGGATCACTGATCCTCCTGCGTCCATGGCCAACATCTGAGTTTAATTTGGTCAAAGAGGACAGACAACCCACCCATGGTGGGATGCAGAGTTTTTTTTTTTTTTCCTCTTTCACAGTCTCGCTTTACGATTTACTTGGTTATAGGGCTGGACTTTTTTTTTTCTTACATTACATGTCCTGACCAGTCAACCTTTAAATTGGCTACAATTTCACTCTGTTGTCATCTCTGACCAGGGCAGAAAGAGTGTGAGCAAAGTGACACTGCAGATTCCTTTGCCACAGCCCATTCATTCATCTGTGGCTGCTCTCCATAAATCATAATGAAACCAAGCCTGAGAACAGTAAAAATCCCCACCTCCCAGGATAACAGTGTGATACCATACTTTCTGGAAATTTCCATATAATCGATTATATGTCTGTGTGGATAATGTTTTAGCTATTAAAAGACCAAACGGTGTTTATCGAGTGTGAAGGAAAGATTGAGTTCTGGCAATTATTTGCATTTCTTTGGGGAAAACACAAACAAACCACACTGTATATGACAGATGAATATACTGGTTTGTTTGATTTTTTTGCACCCTTAAAAAGATGAACCCAGTCCAAGCAATGGTCTTTATTCTTAAAAAAAATTAAGCCAAAGATATTTGACATAAAAGCCACCATCTTCCACATTTGCCAAATAGTCTGAGCAGCAGCAATTGCAGAAGTGGACCACAGTGAGAATGTGGACCTATCCTGAGCTGTCACAGCTATTATAGCATCAAATCACTTCAAAAACAAACATACAAACTAGGTAGTACACACAGAGGATAATTTATATTTATTTTTGACATCTTGACTACTGACATGACTATTTTCTATTCTCCATCATGAATCCCAGTGAGGAGAAGATTGTAAAAACGGCAGCTTGCACACTGACTCATGTCATGCATCAGTGTGAGTGCAAAGCAACAGGGCAGCATCGCTTCTGTGATTTCTGCAGCCACACAGTGCCTTTAAATCCCACAAGGGCCAAGCAGGACATATATAAGATATAAACATTGCAGAGAGGATGCTGGCCTGAGGCTTTGTGGTGACCAGGGGAGCGTTGGAAATTGCACCGGGATGTGTTAAATCAATAGCGTGACACTGTGTGTGAGGTTGGTAGTGTCCGTCAAGCAGACTCGCCATCACTTCTCCTGCAGAGAAACTGAGCTCATTGTGGGTCCTGGAAAGGTGCTAAAATGAAAGCCGAACGGAACATTATACTGACATTTTGGGAACTGCACTCTCTCGCTTTCTCGCAGATAATAAAACGAGAAGATCAGAGTGCAGAGTTTATATGAAGTTACCACCAGTTTGTCTGCTCAGTTAGCACAAGGAGCAGAAGCAGGGGAATACCAATTAGAAATAACCACGAGTTAACATATCTAAAGCAAACCCTGTCAGTTTATGTCCTTCTGGAAAGCTGACAGATCAGCGAGGGCCACGTTGTGACCACAAAGATCCAATCAGCACTCAATTTCCAGAGTCAAATCATTCATTTTACATGGAGGAATATGTTCTGTTAGCAAGCAGGGAAATGAGTTATAATTTGATTCCATAGATGACAAGCAGAAAACTGAGGGGTCTGTATTTGTTTCCACTGAGGCTGTTGAAAATGATCTAGGTGACACTTGACCCAGAAGCTGGAATCCACACATCAGAGCAGCATAAACCTCTAAAAATGTAAAGATGTGCTGAATGCTTCAGTCCAATTAAGGAAGCAAGAAACTGATTCATCTTGTAGCGCTGTGTTCGTTTGCAGAGCCAGCAACTTGGTGGCCTCCTGCCAAAGCTCTTGTTAAATGAGCATTCAAACATTCTATGATCTGTTTTAATTGGGAGCTAATGGACTGGAGGGACCTCATCTGCTCAGGTCCAGGGAAGCATAGGCTGAATAATATGACTGGTTGAGACAAATCACAGACTAAACTCCAGTCTAAAGTCCAGATGACTGAGTCTTAGATGGGCTTAGTCGCTGCCATACTGCTCAGTCGGGAAGGGTCTCCATTCAACTGCTGCGTCATGGGAAAAAGATAAAGCGGAAAGAAAGCGATGGACATCGAGCGCGCAGCGATGGAATGCAAATGAAACCCACAAGGGAGCGACACGTTCTGAAATACATTTCTGCAAATAATTGTTTCTTACTCTGCAAACAAACTAGGAGTGGGAAAATGTTCTACTCTGCACTGGACAGCTCTCACAGCCATTTCATTGTGATCAGCCATCCCCCAAATTGACTGTGTCTGAAACACATCAGTGGCCTGGACTGTGGAAATTGGGGCTTAAGCACAGCAAATAGCCATGTCATTACGACAGGGACTGTTTTCCCCGTCAACCCGAAAATGCACATCATCCCTCTTTCCTGGTTCAAACATGTCTTTCCGCTTGCCACTCCCTGCAGGCCAGGAATCCAATTTAATGGATGTATTCACACAAACCTGTTGCAAGCGATGGGGAGCGAGAGACGGTGGGAGGGTGGGAGGCAGTGATGTAAGAAACTGGAGCCCTCTCCTCATTTTAATGACAACTGCTGGATTTCTTCAGGTGCATGTGGGTGGCCCCACTGAAAGCCTGCCTGCAGACTAAAAAGCATATATATATATATATATATATATAAATATATATATTGAGAGAGACACAAGAGCAAAAACAGCTGAACTTCATTCTCTATTCTACATCTATAGATGACTTATTACATTATATGACTGTTACCATGTTTTCCTTTAGGGTACATTTTATTGCTCCAGTGGACGTCAGCCACTTCTGAATGGGGCTCACATGCACTGTAAAGGAAGGAAATGGAAAACGTTAGATTTCTCCCTGTCTTGTGAATCTTTCTTCTTTCATTTTGGATGAATCACACAGAACATTCATATTTATGAATTGGGATCATGAAGGCTCCACTTCAGTTAGTAACTTTATTTAAATTTAAATCACGAGAAAACAAGTCACCTCGTGCAATTTCATATGATCTACCTGAACTCTGCACAATCGAGTGCAGGAGGGTTCACATGCACTCTGCCGGGTTTTTGACCTCTAACTAGTCCCCACTCCTGGAGAAGAGCCAAACCCAGTGATTCACTTATGTGCATTTTACTGTTATGATGAAAAGGGGATCCTGTTGGGAGGTTGTGGAAATCCAACTTTAAGATTGAATTAATATTTTCAACCACATCCACTAATTCTTGCCGCTCAGATTCCTTTTCTAAGCCAGACCTTGATCGTGACCTAGCAATTTTTGGAATAACAAAACAGTGTGTTCAACATGCAGAGGACGTTGATGATCTTTACACTGAAATAATTGGAGCATCTTATTGTCTTGTTTTGATCTAAATGGCATTTGCAGATGAGCAGCCTGTCAGGGCAGAGCTCCCAGCAGCTGCAGTGCGCAAGTCCCAAAGCAGCATGGTAATTTCAAATATTACAAAATAACACCCAGATGGAAAAAAAGAAAAAATTCCTATGACTCAGAGACTCTGTTGTCTTTGTGCTATCCTCTTCAAACACACGACAATACCACAAAGTGTTTGTCACTGATTAACTGTTGATAAAGTTCCAGCTTCTGTGGGTGGTATGTCCCCACTTCAAAACATGAAAGAGAATCGGCGAGAGAACAATCACTGCCGCCACTGTCAGTCCTTTCTTATAGCTCTCGTTCCATCAGGCCACGGGGGAACGAGTCCACGTCGCCACCAGGCTTGAAGACACAATGATGGCGCTGTCATTTCAGCACCACGGACAGTGACAATTGGGAGGATGATCATCGGAACTGACTGTGCATAAAATCTCACAAATGTCCTCCCTGCCCGCACAATAAGTCAGTGATTACAAGTGACAGAGGCTTTTTGAGAAACCTGGCAGGCTCGTTCATATCAGGGCTCTGCATAAAGTGTTGTGCCCCTGAGGTTGAGTCATGTTTGCTGTTTGTAAAGCGTCAAAGGGAGCTAATGTTTGAGTTGACCTCTTTTTAAAAGGACAGGGCCGCACACTACCCAGGATGAACTACTCAAATTTCTGATGCAGAAAATAAATATCAAAACAAACCGCATGGAGCGGTTTTGGATAAAATCATAGTCTGAATCAGAACTGTGGCAAATTCCGTCAAACAGCTTATTTTGACTGTGCAGAACACTCATCAATAGGGAATTACTCGCATCAATAAATTCAGGGTCCTCAGGGGCTGAATGCTCTTGGCTTTGGCCTGACTGACTGAACTTCCTGTTCAATATATTAACATTCAGAGCCCTCAAAGGGATGACGACAGCGATTATTACCTGCATAAATTGATTTTGTAATGTCACATGGGTTGAAATGAGAAATGTTCAGTGGAGAAACAATCACCGCATGTATTAATTGTGGTGCGCTTATTTTTCCAGCATGCCCACAGAGGTGGTCAAGTGTTGACTGCAGGTTATGTGACTGCTGATGCAGCGCTGGCGATCAACTTTGTTTTGACCTTTATTTGTCTGGTTAGTTTAGTTGGTGAGGCTTTAAAGTAATTGGACAAGAAGGTCTGGTTGCTTAGTAACAACAGGCGCAACCTCCCAAGCAGCTGGAATAAAAGGATGAAAGAGGTGCAGCCGATGTGTGTTTCTCTATGTATCTCTATCACAACTTTTAGTTGAAAAAGAATGAATGATCATATGGTAGAGGGTGCGTTAAGATAATAAAGTTAAAAAGTTAAAAAAATTCAATATAAAACACAATTCGTTAGTGCAGATGAATTGTGATTTGTGAATATTCATATACATCTATAAATCATTTTTCTTGCTCTTGCTCAAACAGCATTGGTTAAACTAGAATCAGAAACCAGGCTTGTCCCTCACCTACAGATTCTGTATATTCGCTTATAGAGATGTTTTTTTTTTTAGAACGCTCTTTTTTCCTCAGGAGGAAAATATCTGACTCCATCTGCTCCACGGTGACTACCAAGGTCATGGACCAACTTTCCATGGATCAAAAAACCCACTGACACTAACGTCTACCTTTTGTCTTCCATTGGAATGGACTTAGTTGGCATTCAGTCCTGTGTCAAATGTCTCTACGGTAGACATAGATTTTTATCGGATCGGATAAAATCAGAGGTGATTTTAACATGGCACCAGAGCTCATTTGACAGACAGTGAGGGGGGAAAGGAGATATTAATGGTTTTGAAAAGCCTCTGGTTTCCAGCTTTGTGCTGCTGGCTGAAAGAAGGTTAAGCTAAAGCAATACAAGGCCATAAAGCGTAAACCACAACTTAACAAGAAAGAAACATTTAAGATATACGTCAAAATGTTGCCTGCACTGTGAAACCACCCTCGAATGTAGGAGTCAAGATCTCCTTTCCACTTGGCCAAAACAAGTTATATATCCAGGTGTGTGATGAACATTCCAGGTATAAACGTCATATCCATTAAAGAGTGACTGGTAGTACCCCATACCAGTGGACTCACAAACTGCAGTACAGTGCTAAAACCCAAGTAGGCGGTTAATTTGACACAGAGTCCACCAGGACAGCTCCCATAAGGCATATCATCCACATTCTGGAGTAACTAATCATTCCCAGTGTGCCCTCAGCACATTTGTCTTGTCCTGAATCTACTCCACCACCGTCACCAACATCAGCAGTTTTCAAAAACTGATTCATCTTCTCCCGGACGCTCCCACCTTCCTATTTTTCACCTCAGTACTGGACAACATGGCAGCATTTTACACTTTCTCAATAAATCTGCAGGAACGCGCAGTGGCACTTTGGATTTCCCCCCAAAGCTGCCACCGCAGACTCATGATGCACTGGGCGACCCAAAAAAGGAGGGTTTTCAAAAAGCTCACCGGAAGCATTCGACGCTCCAGAGGCAGCTTTGTGGTATTCAAAGCTGGGAGACGTTGTTTGGCTTTAGAAGATGAAGGTGATAGAAGAAGTCCACACAATCACGCGGATCAATCCCTGGCATTGGATGAGGACTTTGAAGACAGTCCAAACTGTTGCCTGCTACACTTTTCACCGTTGGAAGTACATTGCTCCACTTGCACGTCTGAAATTGTGTCACCTTTTCATAAACCATGTTCTGCAAATTCATCTCAGCCCAAAACCATTTTCACACTACCTTTCGTGAAACGCGTAAATGTATAAAGTCGGACGCATCTCGGTTCACTTTGTCTGGAGTGGACTGAGTGACATTTTCTTTCATCTTTGTTAGACTATGGACACACTGAATTGAGGTTATTCAGAACAGAGCAGGTTGTGGCACAAAGGGCTGCAGGCTTTTCATCACAGCCGACTGTAAACAGCAGAGCTATTTTTTTGTTAATGTATTTTTAAGTTAGTAATAATTCTTCCAGAATAATAACAACATGATATCATTTGTACTCTTATTAAAATGTGTTTGTTAACATCCAGCAGTTTACCAGATTCACCACGGGTAAAGTTGGAGGAATCCTACAAGGTATTATGTAGGTTGTATTTATTTTTAGCTCTGTACAGACGTGAACTTCAAAAAATATTTGGTAAATGAGTCTGGACATTTTTCATGGTTTCCCATTTCTGCACAAAGAAAGGAGCAAATTGTCCAGTTGAGTGTGGTGAGAGAATGCAGGGGACAGGCCTTGACATGAAAAGCTCTAAAATCCAGTTCTCTTTTTATACGTGACATATTCAAAGTGTATGACACCTCTTTGTCCTTCTGAGCGTCAACACCATGCTCGCTCGCTTGCTGGGATATTTCAGACTCAGATATTTTCAGACCTTTCTGTTGAGAACATTTGCATTCTCGCGCACAGTCCCTTTTTGAACATTTCATGAAAATGTTCTGAGTTCAGTGTGAAAGCAGCTACAGTCCCATTCTGTATACGCAACACAGACTCCACACTTGAATTAATCTCACACATATAATCAACATTTATACCAAAGATAATGAATGATTTATTGTACTATATGATGTAGGTTCTGGTTTACTGTAGTATTCAGAGGATTCATTTCACCCATATGTGATGATAAACTGACCAAAGGACATTTACTGAACATCAAGTGGTGATCATGTGGTTTACCGACTTAGTGTATCCCAGACTTCTCTCTCTCTCTCCTAATTTAGGAGACTCACTACAGCATATCCATTTAAAGAAAAATTACTGGGAATAGCATTGTCACAAACTGACCAGAAATAATGTCACTGACGTACAATAATATTTGATTAAAAGATATGGGTGGATACAGTGTGTAAAGGACTTAAATCTGCCTCAACCAAGGTCAGAGTGGTAAAATGTATTTTCATCTAAATGTCAGCAACATAGAAACTAAACAGCCATTTGTTCCGTTTGGGCAGGGAAAAAAAACGAGGACTGAACAAGTGAGGCATGAGCATGACATAAACCTTTTAATAGTTGTTTTTGTCCGGCGGTAAACAACATAGATGTCACTCACAAGACAAAGCCGGTTTTTAAAATGATGCCTGAGACTGCAGCCACCGCTCATGCACAGGAAAGTGTCCATTAGGCGGGTTATCTTTCTTTATTTGACTTCTATTATGAGTTAATATGTTTTCGGGCCCCGGGGCGTGTTTTCCTAGCTCCATGTGATGCATGGACTTCTTAACAGCCGTGTTGCTCTCAGAGCACAATTTAAACTATTGTACATGTCTTATTGACATTCTGCTGTGTTGGTCTGGTCCTGTACGGGAAATAAGAGAAATACAGTACTCCCTTCAGAGATCCATTTCTTCTGCTGTGGGCAAAATGTGTTTTCATCACCATAATCATATTAGCTTTGGCAATACATCCGTATCCCTGGCTCAGTGCTGAGGAAGTAATTACACCAAGTCATCTCTAACGATATCTAAGTGTTGACGGATCTTTATTTCAAAGCAGCTGCTGTGTCTATTTGTCTACTATCGTCTGCGTGACACATCTCACTTAAAGAAAAGCTTTATTTTGTTGTATTTGGAATTATTATTATTATACAATCGGTGGTGGTTGTTTTTCTCAGTTGTGCCCACTTCAAGGTTTTAGGACAAGGGTGTGTGTGTGTGTGTGTGTGTGTGTGTGTGTGGGAGTGGGCCAAACACTGAAGCAGTGAGTTCAGCCTCTGCAGCCTCCAGCTGTCCAGCTCATGGCAGATTAAAATGAAAGATGCGAAATCTTTTTTGGATCTCATTGAATTGTCGTCCTTTTTTCTTTATTTTACCCTGCATTCATTTAGCGTGATTGTGACTCTAACGGCACTGGTGAAGTGGATTGTGGGTAACATCCTGCAAATGCCTTCCAGAGCTTCTTCAGAAGCTGCACATCTCTGTAGGATGGGTACACACGATAATGGGAAGCCCTGAGGGTCTTTACAGAAGGCCAAACATATCAGCTTTTTTAATGTTATCTTGAATCTCATCAACTTCATAATTATTCTCTCCTCATTCTAATTATATTTTCATTATCCCCTGATTCTCCTTGTAACAAAAAAAAAATCCCTTTTTAGGTTTGCTTGTTAAAGGAAGGTTTAACTGATTTATATACAGCCTATGAAACATTGTGTAAGTCCTTGAATAAACTGATTTGATAATGATGGTGATGACTGCAGTAGCTCACGTTGAACAGAACCATATGCAGTGAGTGACACATTAACCGTGACAATTAACTATTATCATTCAATTCCAATTTGAAATCAGTCTGGGAAATTACCTAAAGAGTCAGAACATACTTGGTAATAGCTTCTCAAATAACAATGATTGGGCTAAAACGAGGAAACTCCACCTGTGCAATGTGACATTATGCAAAACGATGATGTTACTGGAGGCTGAGGAACAAATTCAGGAGTCATCAAGTCTGTAATCTTCCCTCTCATAAAAGGTGCAATTCAGGTTCAAGAATCACCAAGTGGTCATCCTGGTGTCCTCTAGGTGTTGGACGTGGCAGTCACAATGTCCCCTGTCTTCTGTCTCTCTCTCTCTCTCTTCTTTACCAAGGTTCATAAGAAATAAAGACCAAACAACGAGAGCTTTTGTGTCCTTCTTGTGTCCTCCGAGATGCGTCACAGACTGGCCTTGATTTGTGACGGCTCCACTGTTTGCGGTCCACAGACGTCAGAGACAGCAAGGAACAAGGCTGTAACAGTAAAATCAGCACTGAGATGAGCGTGCTTCATATGACTGAACCCCGACATGTCACATTATGGGAAAATCTTCCCATGCACGTATTAGCCGACTAACTGCTTTAGTGTGTAGTCATATGTGATAATTGGTACTTGAACACATCCTGTGAAGACAACACTTTGCCGCCATCGCACACTGGGGATCATTCATTTCAAAGTGTTTCCCATAGTGGCACCGTACCTGACCTGGTGTTAACTGCCTGTCTATCCGGCTCCAAGCACCGAATTCCTCAACCACTGTTGTCACGGGTGACATCATCCCCGGAGCTGGAGCTGCTGCGGGCCAACCCTCTCAGTTCCCCTTCCCCCTGGGAGTTCAAGCCATTAGGATAAATAGGCACGGTAAAAACACATGCTTCTGCTAAAGGCTTATCCCCCCATAACCCCCCAACCTGCTGACGTGCAGCGCCGTATTAACTCTGATAGCCATTTTGTGCAAGATACATTTCCAGCAGTTGTGCGGTACTTGTCAACAACCGCAGACACAAAGGCGCGCATTTCCCAAAGGAGATGTTGCATTAGAGATCCGGTGGAGTTCACAGGGGAAAAAAATGATATCCATAATCCACGCGGCGGTTTAGTGTTGTTGAGGTATTTCCCCTCGCAGAGGAGCTGTCGGTGTTTCAGCGAGCTGTGCGTCGGGCTTTGTGCTTCAATTTGTTGCCTTGTTAATGATACCTCATTTGCCTTTCATCGGAGTCAAATGAGGAACCTGATCCCTGGGATTAACCAGGAGGGAACTGTGCTTAAGCTGTGGTTTGCAATGAGGGATATTCTTTAATTTCAATCTTAATAGCGAGCTGCTAGCTCATTGGATGTTGTATGTAAATTACAGAGAAAGGAGTTTACATCATTTACATTTGGAGAGGGAGTCATGTGGAGCAGAAACGCCATGTTTTTTGGGGGTTTTTTTTGGATACATAATCAGTCTGGGTGATACTAAGCTTCACGCAGGGAGCTACAGTCAGTCCCAGTGGATGGGTAGTGGATCATAAGGACCCACAGTCAGAGACTAACAACCTTTCACATTCACCCCTGGGTACATTTTGATTCCCCCATTAATGTAACCCCCCCATCTGTCTGAAGCAACAGCCCCTTCATTTAATTGTTGTACACACAACGTCTGAGCTGAAGCCACCTGTACTGACGGTCTTATGTTCAGTTCGTCCCCTCATTCTGTAAACTTTCATGCCTTTTCCACATACTTTTATCTGGTGTTCGTACATCCATTTCACGTAAGGACTCTGCCTCCTTGTGTTCAACGTGCAGCAATTCTTTGACAGATGGACAGGGAGGCCTCTGATCCACAGTACAAAGGCTAACTGTGTCGGCTGTCGCCAACCGGTTTTGTGGAATACTCCCAAAGAGCAATATTGGGATGAGCACTGGGCCATTATTGCAGTGCATCAGATCAGTGACAATAATGTGATGAATGGTGAACTCTGCTTCAGTTATTTATTTGAATGCAGACAGCAATCACACTACAGGAAAGAAATGTGATTTTTATTTTAGCAAAGTTACTTTTATGAAATTCACATTGTATCATGGTTCAACTGATTTATATTTAATTATATTTTGACTATCAACAACATCACACAATGCATTATTATAAAAAATTAAAAAACGTTTTATTTACTTAATTTGAGGCAAATGTTAGATAAAAAATACCAGGGTTGTATAATTGATAAATATATTACTTCTTCATTGTTAGATTTAAATGTTGATTTAAGTTTGTGCCAATACTGCTGCAGAAATCCCCATAAATGATCTAGTCTGCTTTCACCTTCTGTCCAGTTCAGCTCCATGAAGCCAAAGTATGGAGACTGAGCTGCTCTTCATCATGTGAATCTGCCATCTGCCTCTTCTCTCCTCATGTCTTGGCTCATTATTTTTGCTGTAGCATGAGCCAGTGACCAACCACACTGGCTTCCTCTCTTACTTTTTCCTCAGTAATCTGCTGTACTTTAAGATATAGTAATACTGTGCAGTGCAGGATTGTCCTGATATTGCATCAGAGTTGATGGATTTGATGTGTGTGTGTGTGTGTCACCTCTGCCCCTCCCACCAGCTCCTCCACTCACCTGTTCCTCATCATCTCATCAGACCTGCAGTATATAAGCATCACTCTGCCCTTCACCTCTTTGTTGATGGTTTTTGTGTCAGCTGAACTTGTGTGTCTTGCTTTAAACGTTGCATGTGTGGCTGTCAGTTTAGTATATTCACATTGTGCATGGGGGGGGTATAAGTTTTGTCCCACTTTCACACCAGAGGAAACTTCTAATGACAAAACAAAACAAAGAAAGGGGAAAGCATGCGTTGAAGCCATTTCCCTTCTACTTTCTTTGCTTAGAGAATCAGGTGTTGGCTACACTCCAACATTCATTTAATGTGGCAGTGAATCATAACACCCGTCAAACGCTGAGATGTTCAAGACCTACTGTTTGACAGAACCTTCTCTGTCTGGACCTCTGAATTTCAATTGAATGCCTCTGCTCTGCAGCCTCCCAGCAGCAGCTGTTTGCAGACGCCACGCACAGATTACATGTTGTATTTTTAAATCACCTCTGAGGCAGGGAAAGAGAAGTCAAACACTCTCAATCTTGAGCTCAGTCAGCAAAGACCGACAATCGAAGTGTTGCTTTCTGAATTTGAATCCACTGTTGGTCTTCTGTCTTCACAACGTTTGAAACATCCTCCCACAGCGATCTGGCTAATGCACAACAAATGCATTAATATCAGCTTTAATGAGCACTTCCCTCTAATGATATTAATCTATAATCCAATATAAATGATTGTGAGTGTAAAGTGACATGCAATATGATATTAGGGAGATTTGAGGGGTGACAGAGCGCTGTTGAAGTGGATTATTATTTGTTTGGTGAGATTCCATTTCGTTCTCTGTCTGTTGGATGAGATAAAGCACTCGATCAGCGCTGCCATGTTTTGAATATAGCACTTGATATGTTCCAGGGACACACTGCCTTCACATCATGGAAATGCTGTGGGATAAATGTCTTTCAGGCTGATGATAAGCCTCTCTGGAATTTTATTTATGACAATCAAGACACAGACTGTGAGCAGATGGTTAAAATTTCTCCAGCACAGTTTTAAAAAATTGCTCACTTAATAATGTGCTGCTCCACTTGAAGAAAATACCTTTTGTTGGTCATATTCTAAATAATGAAGTGGTGTTTTGTGCAGTAGCTGTGACGTTGCTATCAGCTGCTGTTGCTCTATGGAGACAGGAATGTTTGGCCTGTTTAGCGTGTGAAGCTCCTAGACTGATAATGAAGAAAATGTTGTTGTTTACAAAACATCTACTGGTGCACAAACTTGGACACATCATTAGCGTTGTTTCCTGGAGTCACTGGGTGTATCTGGTCTTACAACAGACCCCTCATCAAGGCGAACCAACCAAGGCTGATCAGACCCCAGCCTGTCGTCTACCTCCAAGTTGTATCCTGTGGCTCTTCTTCTCCCGGCACCCATTATGCCCAGTGCTGCATAGGCCTTGCTCAGGGGGTGACTGGTGAATCCTGGTGAGTGCCCAGCTCCACTGGCATATACCTCGCTCTCCACCCAACAGTCCTCCACCAGCTCTTCATATATCTACCACTTTCTCTCTTGAGCTACCTCTGTCTTCTTGGATGATCTGTGGTGGCATCTTCAGCTGACTCTCCACACCACGTCGCCGTTCGGCTCCCAAATCCAGCCCTGCCTCACGCCACTGTTCCAAGGATGGCCCTTTGCTTCAGTCAAGTTTCAGCTTGTTGGACCACCTCAGCTGCTCTCCATTTTCTCCCTGTCCTTACAACAATCCGGACTCTTTGGAGTATTAGGATTCAGAGTATTGCAGGTGCTACCGTGCCAAACTCCTCCCTGACTGAGCTGAAAGGCTGTTTCCATACAGCCTGACACTGCTTAGGTTGCGTCCCAACCCTCTGCATACATAGCTGCTCACCTTCTGCTCAAAGCCTTCCATCACTGTGATAGGCAGAAGACAGAGGATTATGGGGTGGATTCCATGCTGGTAGACCCAGGCCTTGAATCTTTCAGGGAGCACAGGCTTGTCCAACTGTTCTGAACCAGGCCTCCAGAGCACTGGTTGCCTTGATGTCTCTGTCATTCAGGCTGCAGCTGAGGACCTTTCCCAGGCTCTTCACTGGCTTTTCAGTGATTGTCAGGATTTGGTCTCCTCCCAGCCTGAGGCGGACGATCTACCTCCACACACCATTGAGAGGTGAAGCCAAAACATTCTGGATATGACGTGTGGAGGAACACAGTCGACAGGCTGAGTCGGTTTATGCTGTCAATAATTTTTAAAGCTTCAAATAAACTCAGTGTGATGAGAAATAATACAATTGAAAACATTTTATTTTTATTGAACGTTTAGTTTGGCTGTTTAACTCCGGACCTATTGAGTCATTCTGTTTTTAGACATGATGTAAAATCCGGAGAAGTGGATTCAGCTTTGTCTCCAGTTTGTTTTTCACACATGCACCACACAGCGGGAGGTGTTTGTTACAGATGTGTTTACAACAGCAATAAAATCCTCCTCATTATTTCAGGCGACAGACGGAGCAACCGCGTGCAGGAGGCAAAGACTGGGAGGGATATATTCATTCTGCTGCGGAGGTCACGTGATTTTCTTGAGACACACACACATACAGTGTTGGATCTAAAGACCACAAACGACAGACATCTCTGTCTTCACGAGGAGAATTTCGTTTCCTTGGGTTTTCTTTTTTATTATTTCTCACATGGCAAGGACGGTCTCCAGAAACAGAGAACAATGTCACTCTGACATTCGCATTTACACATGAGCCTCCTCTGGAGAAACTGGAATTTGATCTTTTCTCGAGGTCGTTGTACAAAAGAAACATTCACCATTACAATAGCAGAGGACGTCACGTTTATTAATTCAATGCTGTCAATGCTTTTATCAGAATGGCAGTGAGTTCCTGTCTTTTCTGAATGCACCCTGACTCCCTCTATGGATACCATTTGTATCAAATATATATTTTCAAATGCACCATAGCTCGTTACACACACTTTTATTGTTGTTTTTTCAAGGAGTGTATTTCAGATTCTTGATGACATGGAGCTCTTGTTCCTTCTCATCCAGATTTAAACTCCTACAGAGAAAAGCTGCTGATAAAATTTCAGGACTAAACTTCTATAAAAGCTGGAAAAATAATAATCAAAGTGCACAGTCATCAACAATTGGCCGAATGTTTATCAAACCCAAAAAAACAACAATGCCATCTCTTGTTCCTTTTTCCCTGTTGGTAAAAATAAGTTGCTTTGGACAGAAGCTGCCAGCTGATTGCTAATACAAAGGTCTTTGAAAGTGAGCTATCTTTGTCTGACAGAATAAACCACCACTGAAAGTCAAAGATGAATTGAACACATTTATGAAGTAGAATATGAATTGTACGCTGGGATTGTTTTCTCCTTTTTAGCCAGGGAACCATTAACACAGAGCGGATATCAATCTGCGACATCATGGAGTTGATATTCTGAGTCACACAACGTGCTGGGTAGAATCACCAGCTCTTATTGGCAGGAAAACATACAGGACTTTTGAAAGCAGTGTTTCTGAATGTGACAAAGTGGGTGAGAACACTCCATTTGTCCCCATAGGTTTACTAGTATTATTTCCATGAATTGGCCTGTGTGGAGTAGCTGGAGAGAGCCCTCACCTGGACCAGAGGACCAATCAGCGCAGGTGAAAGCTGTTAGCTGATTGATCCGACCTGGCGTTGGGGGAGGGGCTTCTGTTCATGGAAAGGCCTATTTTAGCAGAGGCTTTTCAGTGCTGTCGAGGGATCAGGTTGTGGCCGTGTGCACGAGAAGTTAAGCTGGTTGAGGTTTTTGTTTTCGTGAGTTACTGTTTCTGTGTCCCCCTACAACCATTTTCAGTGTTTTGCAACAACAAAAAATGCACTAAACTAAATGATGGGGCAGAGTTTGCCTCAAGAAAAACCTCTCATGTGTTAAGAAACAAATGAATACATGCACTTGGCTGCAGGATGAGGCCTTTTGCTTTAATGGCTGTGGGAAGCCAGAGCAAGAGAGAGTCTGAAATCTGAGTAATCGATAAAGCATGGATTGATAGGAGTGTTTACAACGCGGCTCTCAGGGGGAACGAGAAGGAAGACAAAAGCAGATGGGCTATGGTGAATAGGGTTTATTTATCACAGGCCTGATCATTTGGTTCCACGAATTACAGCAGAAGAGGCGAAGGGGAAAGGGCCCCTGGGTGTTGTTAAATCAAAAAAGAAATAAAACCAAAAGATAACTCCCTTCTTTTAAAAGGTACTTGTCTGGCTCTAAACAAATAGGAAAATAAAACCTGAACCTTCTTCTCACGCTGGCAAACACACAGGTGGGATTGCACCACCTTTAAGCCTTTCCTCCTTATTTTGCCAACCTTAAATAATTGCTGACAAAACACAGTGACACAGTGATCATTTTCATCCAAAAAATAATATTTAATGAATCATTCAGCACAAAATATCAACATCTGCTGGTGTTTAAAAATGTCTTTTTTTTTTTTTTTCTTGAAGACGTGGCAACTCTTGGATTTGGAAGAGTGATGATACTCAAGTTAGTTTGTGTTGTTGCAGACTGATTGATTGGTTATTCTGCTATGTCCTTGGCCTCTGCTATTAAGCTTAAAGGACCTGCTTACTTAATATAAATAATCTTTCATCCTCATGCTGACCTTTTCCTATTTCCTATGGAGGATAGTGCGTCTTCTCCTAAATGAACCAACATTACATTGAAACAATTATCTTCCAACAGCCTGCAGAAAGATGGACTATCAGCCATCATCGCCGGCCCTTCAGCTGTTATGAATTCCCTCAGAGAGCCATCGGATCCATCCAATTATACCAGTAATGAAATCAATTTAGTGATTAAGATAGAGCAGGCAGGGCGGCTGACACCACACCCGGCTGAGAGCACCTTCTTTATGAATTGATGAATATCTTGCTTGGCCCAAAAGTTTCTTTTCAAACTGTATCGGCCTGTTTGAATGAAACATATGGTGTAGAGGCGAATTAGACCATTTGGGGCCGTTGGTCTCATGGGCGCTCACTATCCCTTGACCTAATTCACGCCCTCTTGACCTCAGTTCAGTAATGCTGTGTTGTTTTTGCACAGAAATGAAGAATGCAAGTGTTTGGGGTTCCGCATCATGCATAGCAAAGAAACGATTAAAGCTAATGCTCTTTTCAAACATCACCACTGACAGATATTCAACTGCAGGTGCTCCATGAGTCACCATGGCAACAGCAGGCACATCCCATCTGTGCTCATCACTTTTTAGCTTCCCCTAGAAACACTCATTTCTACCTGCAGCATTGCATATTTGTGTATTTGTATTTTCCATATTTTTCTGTTTCTACATGTTGTTGGTATCAGTGTCCCCATAGTTGGTTTGAGATTATTTGGTTCAATATCTTTTTCCAGTGTGTTTTGATGCCCCCGGGCCACCATGCAAAACACATTAAATTATGCATTTACTGCTTGCGTGACATGATTGTGCAGATCACACCAGCCACTCTATTTAGAGCCCGTATGAAAAAAGAAAAACCCTGGTAAAACTTCATCTCGTCAGCACCTCCGCCGCCGCCACCGCCGTGACGCACTTATCACCGCTGCAGAGCACTGACTCACCCAGGTGTGACCAGCTGAGACCGTGACGGGCTGCTGGACCGGGGGGAGAGATGTGGCTCCGCACAATGACCCAGAGTGGATAATCATTGGTGTGTGAACGGCAGCGGAGCTGCACCAGCTGTGACTGCGAAGAGAGCGAAAGGCCGTCTCCTTCAGGGCTGTGACCTTAGCGTGGTCAGTGGCAGGGTCGGTTTTTTTCCAGCTCTGTGACAAATATTTGAAGATACCACACACACACACGATACACATGTTGCTGTGTTTCACATTGACATGCATGTTTTTTGTTGTTTTATGTTTGTCTATCTAGTTGCTCAGTGATGTTGTGAAGGGAGAAACCTGCTGCCTTGATCATTTCAGCCTTTGTGAGCCGCACTACCCACATAAATGCTCAATGCACCTGCAGGTGGCTTGAAAACACCTCTCAACTCTTTCTTTTCCATGTTTGCTATGCAAGTGCTTCATATTTTTCCAACCATATTGTGTGTTGATGTTTTCTGCAGCTGCACAATGTGTAAATGTGCTGATCAGGTGAAATCGACCACTGACTATGCTTCAACCGTACAGCAGCAGAGGCTTGAACTGCAATTAGTCTCCAACGTGCCTTTCTTCAGATTCCCTTCCTCTTCCGAATATGTCTTTTTGTATTCAGTAAAAACATATTGCGCCCTCCCAATTCCAGCTGCTCCTTAAAGGTATTTCAGCTGAACCAACAGGATCCAAGAAAAGTCATGAGAAGTGAACTCTGCCTCCGAGACAGAAAAAAGGAGCAAAAACATCACCTGAGCAACAAAATCTCAGTGAATACAAGCCGGGGAGGTATACCGGCTCTGGGTTGTTGTCTTTCCTTCGTTTGAAACTCCAAACGTGGAATTCAGAGACCGTGTGTGTGTGTGTGTGTGTGTGTGCTGCACCTTTGTTACTGGTGGATGCCAGTGAAGAGGAGAGCTGCATTTACGGCTCCTCTTCCTGTTAGACAACATCTCACTCTGTCTTTCATGAACATTCTGGGGTTCATGAAAGACAGAAGGAGCAGAATAGAAGCCGGAGCTCCTGGGAGCGACTCCTGAGAACACTGTGGTCTAAGTGAAAATGCTGTAGCACTTGGACCGATGCTTTAAATCCATCTAAAGCAAAAAAAAACAACATGTAGGGAGGTCAGGCCAGGTAATGGCCTTTAGCTGCAGCGCACGCACTTCTCCAAGTTTAGAAAAGCAAATCTCAGTGCAGCTTGCTAAATGATACAGGGACACAGCTTCAGGGAGGAGAAACAATTCTGCTGAGTGCGGTTTTTGTAGCGCGGCTCCTCGTTCAGCATCTTTTCTACATTTGTAAAACAGAACGTAACCTACAGTGATGGCTCATGGGTGGTCCCCCCCCCCCCGCTCTCTGAAGGACTCTTATTGGAGATATAATATCAGGGATCTGCTCATGGGAGCTATTGAAACTGTTTAACTCTGAAATAAAAGAATACTCAAGGCATTTTCAATGGCTATTCTTTCAAGCTAAAGTGACAACAATGGAGTGAACTGAACGCAATGAAGAGCCACTTTTTTTCTGGAGGGTAAAAATATGTGGAACTCTTGACATTGTGTATCAAACACACAGTTTATGCAAAATTCTATCCAGACACAGTGGAGAGTCTAATGCATCACTATGAGATTGTATTGTTTGGTTGTGAGTACACCATTTTATGCCAAGTAAATACAGTATTACTGTGGCTGCATATTTTATATTTTTTGCATATAAGATGTAAATGTAGTCATTAACAATTACTCAACCAACCAGCTCATTTATCATATAAAATATGTTTTAATAACTTTAACTTTTTATTTTTTACTTTTTAGAATCCTTTTCTCCCCCTCTTTTTTCTTTGACCTCAAGCTGTCTTTTTTTATGTTTCCGCCAATAATGCAGCTGGTTTTGTAATTATTTGATTTTTAGTATTTATATCTGTAGTAGGATCAAGAAGTGGGAGGCAGCTGGTAAAGAGCCAGTACCCTGTCAACGATCAAACGTCAGAAACAGTTGACAAGCTGATGAACACATCAGGGGGAACAGTTGGCAGCCAAAGAGCCAGAGTTCACTCAAGAGATTGTTAGTCACCCTGATGGAAGCAGACAGGAGTAGGATTTTTTGGACTCACATTCATCACGTGGACAGAAGTAAAAATAGAAAAAAGGAAAAAAAAATAACAGGTGATTGTACATTTATAGAATATTTGTGAAGCCTTTTTGAGTTTGGCAATATAGGTTTAACCTGTTCAGGTGGTCATGGTCGTGACTGCGCCTCCAGCTCAGTGCCAGATTGAACCACCCAGTTATTGGCACGTTCCATCAATCATACCATGTCAATGCATGTGGAGGTCATTGAACCTTGTTGGAGTGTACGCTCGAGTTCTAATGTGCAAAAAAGCTGCTCTCAGAGATGTGCACTGAACTCTGGATAATCTCTTTACCTTCTCCACAGGGGCTGAATGTGTGAGCACAGTCACAGGCTTCCGTACATTCTCTGGAGATACTCCTGCAGTCAACCCAGCCGTTGCTTCTCTGTTGTCAAACCAGCCGCTCTGAAATGCTGAGCGCTCCCAACTTTTGTGGAATTGAAACAGCTTAAAGTGTTGCGGTGTCCAAGGAGACACAATCAAATCTTTATTGCCTCTGATCACAAACAATCCAATTGAATTAAACTGCCAGTCGGCCTGGGCTTACCTGCCAGAACCAGCGCTGATCTCTCAGCGTGTGTCTGTGTGAGCGACTGTTGTGGGCCTCTCTCTCTCTCTCTCTTTCACCGCGTATCAAACATCCTTGTTCGTCCATTTGGCAGCAGCCCGGTGTTTCAGCCAGCGTGTACCATCACGCTCTCACACCACTTCCTGAGCTTTGACTGTCATGTTTTTTTTGATCACTGAACTAATCCCTGTCTCGCTGAGCCACAGCATCACCCCACGCCAGCGTGTTTTCCTGCTCATCACCCTGTTCATGCAAATCAATCACAACGTTGCTCTCATCTCCGCTCGGCCCAGGTTGCTCCCAGCCACCAGTTTCCCTCTTTGTTATTCATGCAGTCTGTGTCTTGTGTTTGGGATCCTGCACAGCCAGCGTGTTATGTGACATGATCACTGTTAATAATGTTCTTTATTGAATTATATTTTTTCATATTAGCATCAACTACGTGTGTGTATCTTTATGTTTGCTTACACACAGCTTTGTATCCCCTTAAATATACTGACATATTTGATGTGAGTCATATTGACTTTTACCTTTTATTTTATTTATTTTTTTACTAGAATCCATACGTGCAGGACCTATTGATTTTTAATTTAAAGTGGGGATAACACAAAGGCAGTCTGCACTGGTGCTAATATTCTTCTGGAGACAACACATAAATTAAGTTTACAATCTGGTCTCCTCCAGCTGAGGATGGCAATGTTGTTTCGAGAGGCCTCGGCTCTGAACTCGGTGTGCACGCCGTGTTGGCTGCTTCCGTTTAGTGGCTCAGACACTCGCTGTCAGACTGCCTGAGCCAAAAGAGGATAGAAAAGCGTTCGCTGAGCAGTTCTCCCACAGCAGATCTAAAGGGGGAGTTAAGATTCACATTTCCAAATGCCAAGATGTGATTATTTTTATTGCAAATGTCAGGAGGAAAAAAAAGTGGGCTGCAATTTTGTGCAGTTTGATGCATTGGGTTTTCAAAATACTTTTCCCACCTTGAAGATGATAAATATTTCATGTCAGTGTAAATATGAATTCTGGATGCAAAGGAGTGATCCTCTTAAGCTTGAGTCATTATAGGCTGCATACACACATACGCTGGCCTGGTCCAGGGCTCCTGTTTATAAACAAATTCATAACGTCATAAAAATAAACATTAGCCATGGAAATTTGCAACAGATTTATAAATATTTGTAATTATCTGATTCTGGAAAATGCGGCAGCTGCAAAAGTAACCTTTAGAAAAAAAAATGAACCTATATTTTGTGTTTATACCATCACAGAATTCATTCAGGGTTTTAATAATCGCTCAAATGATTATTCTGCTGTTTGTTATGATCATTTTGGCTCCATGGTTTACTACATCATTGCTGCTACTCATCCACAGATATGCCAGCAAAACAAGAAGTGTGGGCAGTTATATGGGCTATGATTCTACTTAACAACAACTCACACAAAGGACACTTTTATTTTTCAACTACAAGGCACAAATGCATGTGAAGGCTCAAGCATGTTTGTTAAATCAAGGTGAGGTATAGGGATAACAAATGTATGTAAAGCTATTCTGCAACCACAAATGGGGACATGGAAAGACCAGGCAGGGAGGGGCCAATGACATATGTTTTAGTCCCATTTAGAGAAGTGTGGGACCCAGTGGTTTTGCAGATTGTCCCACACTAGCCATTATAAATCGGGATATGTGTTGCTTACATCTTATTCTCATATTGAAATCTTCCACAGCTGTGTGACAGTCGATGAAAAAGTTCTGGAATAGCCACTTTAGCAGCTGAATGCTGAAAAATGAATGTCAGCAAAATGTAAAACTGCATCGACTGTTCTGCAAAGTTCTCAACCAAAAAATGTAATTTCCCACTGATGAGCACAGTGCCGGAGTCACTCTGCAGGTAAAAAATGTTTTGGGGCTTTTGTGAATGGGCTCCAACCTGGAGTGCAGTTCTTATTGCTTCTCCCCAGTTTACACAAATGAAATGGTCTCACCTTCAAAGGCTTTCCTTGATTGGTGTCAGCAGCTCGTCCCGCCCTTATGCTCATGCCTTGCAAAGTGTGACACAATGAGAAAGTTTTAATGCCCTTGGTCTTTTCAACAGTCAATCATCGGGCTTCTCGGGACTTGCTTGGGCCATTACCTCTTCATCACTAACGCCCAATGAATCCTGGGAAAGGTTGTTGGGCTGAGGACAATCCATTGTTTCTTGGCGATGGAAGGACACATTTGATGGAGCCTTTACAATTGGACAGCTTCACGCCGCTGTGACGGAATCAATTTTCAAAGAACGTAGCCCCTGAATTAAGTCTTGTTACCTCCAAGACCAGGAGGGTGGATGTGGGGATGTGTCAGTCACACTGGGATCGCAGTGTGTGGCTTACCACACTGATTAATGGAAATCTTTTAAAAAATAATTTTGGAAAACGAAAAACACAAAAATTCGTACAACAAAGCACATTTACAGAGGTTACCATCCGTGGGTATTTAATGAGATTTCTTCTCCTCCACTCCTCATCCACATGGTCCATCAACCATCCAGCATTTAAAATGATCTGGCACCAGGATCAACATTTATTTTGGCTTCCAGTTCTTTTCATTCCAATTCGTGCATTCCCCCACAGAATCGAGGGAGTGAAGGAAAGCTATAGCACCCTGTAGGAGGGAGGAGGGTTGACTGATGATCTGTTCCTGCTACACAGTTGGTGATCAGTGTAAAGATGGCCACAGCCTCACATCCATTCACTCTAAACTACGGCGAGCAGGCGGGAGATCGCTCGGGCTGTTAATG
The DNA here is from genome assembly GCA_016785235.1 of Pseudorhombus dupliciocellatus. NCBI lineage: Eukaryota > Metazoa > Chordata > Actinopteri > Pleuronectiformes > Paralichthyidae > Pseudorhombus > Pseudorhombus dupliciocellatus. The sequence continues at coordinate 163,308 of JAFBJW010000191.1, read as the reverse complement.
CCGCACAGTTGCACGTGCCTGGTTTTAATAGAACCCGAGGATGTCGACAGAGAGCATGATGCATGTTCCCCATCACCTGCACTGGGCAATATTGAACCCACACCCTGATTATCCAGTGTCACCCATAATGTCGTTGTTCCATACCAATGGCTTTGTGAAATGTTCTGTTACATTCTTTTAAGGCTGTGACAAGTAAAAGCCTTTATTGTTAACATTCATCATTTGACTGCCATGGCCGTTGATCATTAAACCACTGAACATTATTCTTTCCTCAGTGAACATATCTGTGAATTACATGTACAGATATGTTGTCTGTTTCTAGCCATTCTTTGCCATTTTCATATTTTGCACATTTTTATATTTCAAACTCAGAGTTTTTATTTCTATTTGTATTTTTTTTTTTTTTGACTAGCTAGGCATGACCATTTTTCTTTTGTACATATGACAATAAACACTTTGAATCTTAAAATCTATAACAAGACTTCTGAAATCGGTTATAAAATGTCATTACAGACTTATATCCCATTGTCTCTACGGGGACTACATGTGCATCACCCCAGTGCACGCTTCATTCGTTAATGTTGGGAAGACTGTTTTGTGACAGGACAAGAGGTGACAGGAGTGAAACTGAATGAGAGGGGAAAATCAAATAAACGATAGTGGAATGAAGAAGGAGAGGGGGGTCATAAGTCCTGGAATTGTGGCTCACAAATTGATTGGACTTCTCACATCCAGTGAAGGCGTGTCTCAGTCGCAGCAGCATGTGTGGGCAAATATGATCTATGGATGTACATGCATAGCTTTGCCTGGAGTCTGCACATCATTTGCCTGCACATGCATAAAATATACCTGTACGTCAGCCTCTCCTCATGTTTTCTTCCACTTTTCTCACCATTAGGTTTTTCTTGTGTCATCCATCACACTGCTCCCAATGGAAGGAATTTACAGCAAAGATACCATCAGGTCATGACATCCACTCTGGATTACCCATAGTGGCAAGTGTCTGTCTGTCACTGTCTTGCTGGATCACATCCCTCCCTGTATCACCTGCATCTAGAGTGAGGGATCTTGATTCTGGGGGGAAGTGGTGTAATGGGGTTGCCATAGTAACAGCTCATTCCCCTGTCTGTCTGTGCAATCTGATCTTGTTTATCGAGTTGTTCTCGTCAGAGCAGCAGCACAGGAGCAACCCCCTGGTTCCTCACAACCAAAGAAGCCGCTGCACGTCGGAATAGAAATTTACAACAAAGGGAATAAAATTGCGGTTCCTGAAGGATCCCTGAGAAACTGCGACCAGCAGTTAATCAGCCATTCATCTCCAGAGGCTGTGTGGCCCATGTCTATAAAGGGACCCTACAGACTTTCATACGCAGTTATCGTGGTTAAAGATCATAAGTGCCGAGTAATTATGTACCTAAGTACCGTTAACCTACCTGGTCATAGCCAGCTCCCTCTTCTGAATATCGATGGGTGTATATATAAGGATGCCAAGGGTTAGCCACTACCTGGGGGATAGTGGGGTTCATTTACCAGTTAAAGAGCCAGACATTTCCCTCAGGAGACCAAAGATATAAAAAATGAAAAGCGTTGGGTGGGCAATGCATATCCACTTTTCAAAATTAATTATTGTTATTAATGTAAAGACTTTTGTGTCTCCTTCATTATGTCACATATCCTATGATATCTCATCTAGCATCAAATGTTATTCACGTGGTGATATTTTTTGTTTCCAAGTGGCCAAAAGAAAGCTACGATACGAGCCTTAACTCTACGTGGAGCCAGAAGGCCATTAGCTTAGACTGATCTTTTCTTTATTGGCGTAGTCTATCAGCACCTCTTACACTCAATAATTGGCCCATTGAATTTCCACTTGGTGTGAACCAGCTCAAAATAAAAAGTTGTGGTCTCACTTAATGCTAAGCTATGCTAATTACCTCCTGGCTCCTGCTAAACACTGCGCACAGATAAGAAAGTGGCATCAATCTTTTTCTCTAACTCTGAACAAGAAGGCAATTAGCAATTCTGGATATATGGGCTAAGGCCAAAATCATGAAAAGCAGCCCTGGGTTAGAGTTGTATACAAACCTTTTGCCATAGAAGGATTTTTTGGTATCATTCATCACTAGTTAATGCTGGTGGGCTCTGTACCCAGCCATGGACTACTATGCTCCAGAAAGAGGGTGTGGATCAATAAACTGCATCTTGGATTGTTTAATCATTCACCCCTTCATCCTTAGAATCCTCACTCGGACAGTTTGTGGAGATTTAAAGGAGAGGAGGGGAGGCTCGAGGGATTCAATTACTGACCACCCGGGGGCTCATATATATCAGGGGATATCAGTCCATGTTTTGACCATTTCACGCACAAATACCTCTGATCTCATCATGTATGATTTAACATGTGTCCGCAACTGGTATAAAATGATTCAACGTAGATTCCACGAGAGACAATCCTCTGAGATTCTGCTGCATGTCGCCACGATTGCATCAGGTCATTTCTGCAGATTTGTCCCTCCCCTTCATGCTGCCAATCTCCAGTTCTACAGAATCCTCAAGGTGCTCTGTCCGAGTCCCATTTGGTGGCTGGCGAGGACACTGAAGTACTTAGAGCATCTATAGAGCTGCTCTTACACCGACTCACACAGATATTGCCCAAAGTTTGCTTTTTGCATATGAGGAACGCAGCAGCTCTTCTGGGTCAGACAGATGTCTGGAGTATTCAGGGGAGGTTATATCTTTATAAACATTTGAACATTTGCAATCTATAGGAGAGGGACTCTGGGTCACCGTCCAGTGAATGAAAGATAGATATCCGCTGTCTCCACTGGAGACAACACCATGGCCCCCCAAAGGGTAATTGATTGTCAATAGAGTGAGACAGGGGTTACATCTGGGTTATTTAAATTCTGCTGTGGAAAGACAGTTTTTGTTTACAGCACACACAATTCCCTGCGCCCAGAACAAACGATCACACCACCACCACAACAACCCGGCATAACAATGTCAGTGTCAGTCTGGGACCATAGATTCATCCAAAGTCACACCAGGCTTTGTCTTTCCAGTCTGCATTAGTCCAGCGTTGGTGAGTGGGCGTTTCTGCAGCCTCCATTCTTGACTGACACCAGTGAAAGCTGGCATGCTCCTCTGCTGTTGTGGCCCATTCACCTTGAGGTTCAATGTGTTGTGCATCCTGAGATGTCTCTCTGCTCAGCATGGCTGTACAGTCAGTCACTGCAGCCTCTCTGTCAGCTCCAACCAGCCCGACCATTCTCCTCTGACCCGTTTCATCAACAAGATGCATCCACCCATTGTCTGCAGAACTGCTGCACACTGGAGTTTTATTTCCCTAAAATCATCATCAAATCATCCGATTAAGTCATCTGCATGTTTCAGGACTGTGGAGAAAACTCTCACAGGCACAGGATGGAACATGCAAACTCCACACCGACCCTGGGAATTGGACAAGTTAGCTCTCTGCACCGAGGCCACAACTGAACCAGTGGAGATTTATAGCTCCTAATATTCTACATTTATTTATCCTCCCAAGCCTTTCAGTGTTGCCGCTGTAGCCATGTCACTGGCTCGTATGACTGGTGCTGAAACCTCGGTTTTATTCTCTAAATATTCTAATAGGCCTTTTATGATATTCAGCGCTGCACTGTCAGCTGGCCTCTCATTTGCGAGTTCACCTGAACACAAACAAAAATTAGTTTGTGCAAACACAGGGACTCCTTTCTTGGAGAAGGAGTGAATTCATTACGGGAAAGATAGGCTTTTAATAGAAAATCACAATATGAGTGTCCAGGCTATAAGGAGAGGGTCGAGGTTAATTTCATTCTCTCTCCCCTCTCTGGCAGCAAAACGTTATCTGTACTCGCACATTTAAAAGGAGGAGTAATTGAATCATTTGTATAGCAAAGGCATTTGAAGGCCACATATTTTAAAAGCAGACAGTAGAAGCTCCGCAGCAACATATGGCTTCAATACGATGCATTTTAAGGGGATGACAGGATTTAATTGAGCTCAAATTACTATGATTAGCTTTTTTATGCAGGTGACGCAGGTCTGCATTCAGCAAGCACAATGAACTTCCACAGTCGTTACAAAAGCACTTAGAGGTGACGCCGTCATAATATCATGTCTCCTAATCCCAACTGGTGCAGGGCGAGTTCCTGTATCACAGAGATTATTCTGCAGTTAAATAGGTGCAATGAACCTGCTTATCTAAGACCATCTCAGAGGATAGAGAAATAGTCTCAGTGGGGCTTTTAGCAGTCAGGACCAAATGTACCCAAATGGCTCAGCAGTAACGTTGAGAGCCGCTCATTCTGCTCTTGCTGCTGGTCATCATTTCCGAGAGTCTCTGATAACTGCACAGAGATAACTTTCCTCTCCTATATTTCCTGGCTGGCCTTATCTCGTCCGACTCTATGCACCCATTTGAAAACCTTAAAGGTGTTGTGTCACGTTCAAGTCGGCCCCTGGAAAATGAGACAAGAAAAGTTTATTCTGTTTTGAAACAAACTTACAGAAGCTCTTTTGGGATATTTATGATGGTGAGATGAGGAGGTCAGTGACGCGCTTTGGTGTGTCTTCAGGATCACACAAAAAATTAATGACCATTCTTTCAAAAAGTTTAAAATTAAATAGAGTATAAAGTCATTAAATTACAAGGTGCAGTTTAGCAATGCATCATAACATGTCTGTGATTACTGTTTTGATAATAAATTGTTTTGGGGAGTTATAATACTTTTACGAATTCCCCTTTATTTAAATGTTGTGTCTAAGTCCTGCTTTGATAAATGAGGTTAGAGTTTTTAAAGTTGTTAAAGTCAGTGCCTCTAAAACCTTTGCAGCTTGATGTATTGTCTTGTTTTCTGTTTCAGTCTGTTCTAAACGCAGAATGTGGAAGGTGTGGAGAGAATCAAAGGGATGTATAGTAATATAACATCATCAACTTTCGATGAGGAAAATTCAGTGGTGACTGATTCCGATTTTAGCAGTACGGCTCATTCAGGCTTGATTGTGTCATAACACAGCAGATAAGCATATTCCCCAAACACGCAGCATTGTCAGGCTCCGTCCCATTGTTGCATTGCTCCACAATCATGCAGCAGACTTACAAAAGAAGCCAATATTTATTCAGGGATGTTTCACTTCAAAGACGATTCCTGCCAGTGCCAAATATGCTCTTTCACCTGTGTTTCCCAGCATATCAAGCAGCTGCAACAGTTTGTTCCCTGAGAGCACTCGTCGTGCAGGGAGGGAACATGTCTCTGCATGAACATGAGGCAGCGGTGAAACAAGCACCGAAAGGAGAACACACGATTCTTCAATATGTGTCTCCCCTCTGATGTGTTCGTATTCTTTTTCCTCCAGAAAATAACACAGCATCTCTAGAAGCAACTCTTCAGTAGAACAGAAGCCGACACATCCGGGGAATCGTTTGCGTCATGCTCAGCTAGCAGACAGCCAAAGCTGATCTAACACTAATATCGGACCATCAAAACAGCCTTGAAGAAAATGTTTCTAATTCTCTGGGTTTGAACGTTGTTGGAAGTCAGCAAAATATAGAATATGCATGTACATCTGATTGTTTTGGTTAAGGGTTGTTACTACACATTTACAACAAAATACAAGGGCGTTCTATAAAGACATGAAACCATCTTCCTGACTTCTGCACATGATAACGTGTGTATGTGTGGGTGTGTGTGTAACAATCATTTGCAGTGTAAGAAATCATCTCAGGCATGATGGAAAGAAGTGATAATGAAAATCAAACACATGTTCCAGACCATCTGTGAGGTTGGTCCTCAATCTATAGCTTCGAGTGGAAGCTAATTTGGTGACTAAATTGGAATGGGAGGCACACAATAAGAGGCGTGAGTGTAAACAAATGAGATTTGCTTTGCAGCTACACTGTTAGTTTGCGTGTTAAACATGAAACATGTTCAAAGGAAGGTATCACAGGAACTCTTCTCCACAGCGTCCGCCCTCTGCCTCTGCTTCCTTTCTGCCAACTGGATTAGACACAAAACCGATAGTTTCCCTCCAATGTTGCTCTGAGAGGATTTTTACAGAAAGGTTAGGTCACAGCTTCATTCTCACCACGACTGAATAAACAAATCTCCTCTCTGCCAGGCATCGCTTCTGCACGGGTAAATTCTGCCGTTTTGGAGGGAATACCGACGGATAAACAAAACCATCTTGATTGAATGGTGTCATGTGCACGAACACAACCAGCATCTTTCCGCCAGCCATCGCCGCCTGTGCTCGGTTTTGCACGCTGTTGAAAAATGTTTTGACAGTTTGTGAGGGAGTGTCGACGGATAGCACACGGGGAGGGGATGGTGTCATAGCCGTGGTATCAGCGCGCTGACACTGAGGAATATTCGCAGTGTCACAGCTTCACAACCGCGCTGCGACAAACCCGTGTGGCTTTTAGGCTCGACACTGGACTGAGAGCACAGCTGCCTTCCAGGAACAGGCGAAACGAGCAGGTGACCCATTGCTGGATTTTTTTCAGGTCTGCTTCTGAGATCAACATACAACATACTTTGACGTGACACATTTTTTACATTCACTTCTCTGTTTGACTTTATTCCTGTGTTATTACAGGTTATTTCTTATAATATGTAATATGTCAGTCATTATGACTTTATTCTGGTCATATTACAACATTTATTTTTTTATCAAGACCCCAAAACGTTTTATTTTTAAAAAAAGTGGCCCTGATGCTCCTCGAAATCAAAGGTGCCAGTTTGCCAAAATCGAAGGAATGTCGGCTTTTAAAAATGGGCTGTTGTGATTTGAATACAACAAATAAAAATGAATCAGTCACTTTCCACTTTCTCCTTTTCCATAAAAGCACACAGGAAGTGTCAGGCTCACTCATATTTAAGCCAATTTGATGAATCCGAACACTAAGAGCTTGTTTTGTACAGTAGATGAGGGGACTGAAGGCTTCTTTATGATATCAGTGCCATCATCTAAAGTGCTTTCGGCGCCTGATGTGAATACATTACCCACAGTCGGATCAATTGTGGTGCGATGGATTGGGGTAAAACGCTTGTGCTATTTTTGTGCGTTGTACCAGCAGCGATATGCAGACACAATACTCTTCTAATTGGTTACCCGGGTCCTGCCGCTGTGAAGGCAGATGTGAGAAAACACCTGCTCAACAACTGGCGGCCTTGACTGACAAGCAATTAGGGGTTTGTGATTTGACGGCAAAATAAACGTGTCAGGATGAAAACACAGAGTTGGAATATCCAGAAAGGTGACTCATCTGCAAGGGGAATACAAGTCAGATGATTTTTCTCAATCATTTGCTCAAACATAACAGATCTAATTTGTTTATATTTGAGATCCATCCCAATCGAGACGTTCAGGGACAACGACTGCGACGCAGCATGCGGGGAGCTAATTACTGACGCACGTTGAGGAAATTCATTCCTTTGGTGACGTCTCCACTGCAGCACTGTGATGCCTTTAAGCTTCGGCTGGCTCCCAGGGCTCAGGAGCACCCAGGTCTCTGTGGTAACGGGGAGACTGCTAAGCGTGACAGACATGGGAGGCCCTCGGTCCGGCCGCAGCTGGAATGTGGCGCCAGGCTGCCCTCCAATGGAAGAAGGCTGAACTGACACAGCGCAGCAGCAGATTTACAGAAGACCAATATTGTTTCCAGTAAAATGGATTTGCTTTAGAGTGGCTCCATTTCCAGAGTCGACTTTATTCTATGAAGATGAAAGCTATCATATGAAAGCACATTACACAGGGCTACATGGATATGTCCTTTTTTTTTTTTTCTCCTCCTCCCCCGGGCAACCCACACTTTGCTCTCCCTCCCTGGTGAGCGCCACCACTCACACACGTGTGGCTGAGGTCACGGCAGATGTTCTGCCAGTTTGTGCGAAGGAGGTGGGACTCGTGTTCCAGGTCTGCATGGGCAGCTCAACCTGGGGCGAACAAGGCATGTGGGTTGAGCGGCCTGCATCAAAAATGCTGTGGTTTGCTGCCGTAACAGTGTTTTGCAGCGTTTGATTGCTAATCTAAGTCAAGCAGCATCAAAGCAGAACTTATTCCGAGTGGTTGTTCACAGGGAAAGGGACTGAAATAGTGAGAGAAGACAAATTCAACCCTGTGTACGATCACATCCACGCTTGACACCTTTTCAACACTTTTTTTCTAAAGCTGCTTCCAACTATTTCTGGAACTTCTGAAACGGGGCCTTTGATGCTGCTCTGCCATTCGAGAGCCAGAGTTCTGAGGAGCGACGCGTGTTTATGTTCAATGATTTGGACTTTTTCTTGATAACGGAGAGATGTAGATGACTGGAGCCTTGAAGAGTTGTTTAAAGAAAACAACCTAAGAAGTTTTACAGATATCTGATAAGACTCTGAAACCTACCGCCGTCCGGCTGGAACACAAGCCTGACCCATCAGTCTCAGCTGTCCATCAGGATGTTTGTCCCTATTTTTATTGTGTAAATAATAAATAAACATTAAAAAAACAGATGTCTATGTATCAAACTATATACTTGACACTTAATATACAGTAAGTATAGTACCTCAAAGTTGTGCTCAAGCTAAATACTTACCAACGGTTTTGCCAAATCACCGATGTGACAAAGTTGATTTTCTCAGCGCCTCATCTTTCAGCCTGTTTTACATTTCAATCCCCTTTTCTGATCATTTCTCATCTGTTACTCTGAATTATACTTTTGAGCCATTTTAGCCCAAACAACAAAAAAAAAAAAACACTCAATCAGAGAATGAATAAATTCCTCATCTGAAAGGCTTGCATCAATCCTTGCCTCTTTTTTACATTTTCAGTCCGATCACCCAAGATAAAATATCCATCAATTGATTCAGACTGAGACCCTGATGCTTTGCAATCAGTCCTCTCATCTGTGGCCTGCAGTGAAATGGCTGCAGCGGCGGCCATGTGCAGCATGGGACCCTTTTTTATCCTGTCATGTCCCGTATGTCTTGCAATTCATCTCTCTCTTGATACCATCATCTCATAATTCATTACTCTGCTCCACTGCAGATGTACAGCATGTTTTTTAGATGACTGCAATGAGTAGAAGTCGGAGAAATCCAGCAATGGCAATAACTTGAGTGTGACTGTCCAGAAACAGACAAATGAGTAGCCTGCAGGACCAGCCTCAGCTACGGGTGTAGGAATTAGACATATTCCTCATTCAGCTCACAAACTCACAACACGGTCGGAGAGATTCAATTTCATTCTAAATTAATGAGTTTGCACACTGGAAGGTAATTAATCATTTGTTGGGTCTTTTCTTCGGCTCTCAGCACGTTCGGGCCCCGCTCGCAGACCCCTGCTCAAAAAACATCTTGACATTTTTGTAATTACACCTTTTCTCTGTGGCACAAAGCAACTGAGCAGCTGTTGACAAACTGAGGGGTCACATCGCCACAGCACAAACATAATAAGACTGCCTGTTAGCACATTTAATAAAGGCGCTTAGTGACCACTGAGAATGGTTCTGTTTATAAGTTTATAATTAAAGCTGCAGAGCTGCTTGAGCATCATTTCCTGTCCTCAGTGAGTCCTCCTCAAACAGTTCACTGTCATTTTCTGATGTTTGTGTGCTGGACATTGTCTGCAGAGAGAAAACTTTGTTCATCTGGTTCATCTGCCGTGATAATTTTATCATTTATTTAACGTATGCCCCGTTGCCTGTCAGCTATTTCAGCGGCTTGTTAAACAATGGACACAATCTTCAAACCCAGGTCTAAAACTTCTCAGAAAATGCTCAGTAATTCTGATTTTACTTTGAGCACAAACTGTTAAAAATGATGATGGGCTCGATGGTTTGACCATAGACCGCACACAAGGGTTTGACCCAGTTGAAGATTGCTACTATCATTTGACTGAGGGCCAAGAGGAGGGCACATTCAATTCATTTCCAGACTAAAAGGCAAATTGCCCCACTCTCCACTGACCTGTTTATTCAATGCTTTGATAATATTGAAAATTGTCCCAGTCACACAAACTACAACACTACTAGAGATGAGATCTACTTTTTACTTTTTATTTTAAGGTTGGCTTCAATCGTAAGACTGATTTTTTTCAATACAGTTAATATTATTCCTTGTACTCCAGTGTGGGTGTAGAGATATTTTCTGGTCACAATTAAAATTCTGGTCAAACTTGGGATTTCAAAGGGCTCAGTCGGTCCTTTGTTTCATGGCGGCCACAGGACTGGACGCCACATCTGGCAAAGATTTCGTTTTGCACAGTCACCGCAGACTGGAAGTGACAAGGTCAGTGTTGATGCTGTTTTTCTGCTGCACACTGGAGTTTCTCCAACAGAATATCAGAGCAGAAAATAATTCAGGGCTCCCATTAGAACCAGGTGACGCAGCTTACAGTTATTAGCATGGACGAGGGGAGCCGCTCCCGCTAGTCTGGAATATTGATCATGTTTTCCAGCTCCTCCATCTCCCACCTGGGTCCCACGGCACTTCGCATCAGACACATTTTTTAAGTTGCTCACCCAAAAAATAAATAAATAAATAGAAACACAAATCAACTATCGATGCAGATAATTGAATATCAACACATATGAGTCCATCAGTGGTGTAAGGAGGAGAAAGAGGCACACACATTCAAACAGACATGCTCATTCAGTATGCAAACTTATGCATGCCGTAATTAATTTGCCATTAAGGCTGGATTGATGTCGCCGTCATGATGCAGACAATCAAACCATAATTGCCTCTGGTGTTGCATTCACAGCTTTGCCTCATTACCGAAACAGATGCTAATTTGGCAGAGCCTATTCAGGTTGACAGGTGTGTGAGTGTGTGAGTGTGCGTGTGACTGAGTTACTCGGCTGTGATGTGCTGAGTGCAAAGTGAACTGAAGAGCAGAAACAAGGGGATGAAAATACAGGAGGAAAAACAGGGGGGAAAAAAAGATTATTTTTTTGTTTTGTCTTCGGTGGAGCGTCCACACTGTAATGAATGACGCAGGCAGTAATTGGTATGAGAGGAGGAAAGTGAGTTAAAGCCTGGGAATACTAAGTGTTGCACTGAATTATTAAGACATCTAACTAAATGATTTACTTCTAGACCTCTTAGTTGTTCTGTTCTATAATTTATTAGATTCACTGAAAGACTATTGTTTTTCTCTTGGGTGGTTTATTTAAAACAAGTGAGTCAAATTAAGGGAATTCAAAAAAGTAGAACATTTTCTTTTGAAAAAAGAAACTGCATTGATATTTTTAGTGGCAACATGATTAGAGGAACTACAAAAAATAAACTACAAAAGCTACAAAATCTGCCCCCCCCCCTCTTAGTTCATCTCTTCAATATATCTTGGTCAGTTTATTCAGAGGCTGATGATCTCGGCAGCTACAGCAGATTAGTAATGTGTCCATCGTCTCCTCGGTCCTCACATCTTTCTCGTCCGTTTCTTGGGCCTTTGGTTGAAAACGGGTGAGGAGCCCATCAAGGAGTCGGGCGAATGAGAGGCATAGCTGCCTTCTGACGCCGCACCACCAGGCGAGGGCGCCATGGCTCCTCCCGATTCGCTCATCGTGGACATGGGTCCTCCCTCCTCGAACACGTCCCCACCCAGGACGCTGTGGTGATGGTGGTGGCCTGAGCCCTGGCCATCCTCACCTTCCTGCGGCTCCATTTTAACATGTGGCCAAAGGGGAGAGTTGTTGGCCGCGCCCCCACCTAAAAAGAGAAGTATTAAACATGTCATTTAAATGTATTTGCTTGGGGATGTAGAAAGATGCTCCCGGAAGCACTGTCTTCAAGTTTTTGAAAGTCAAACTTTATTCCGATGTTTTCAGGGGTGGAGACTATTGGGCCTTGGCAAAGAAATGCACTCAACTGAGCCCCACTGTTATCTTTAATGTATTTTTTAAGTAGTTGAGCATACTGACTTTTTTCAGAAAAAATATTATGGTGCAGTGATACAGTCACTGTGGTAGACAACCACAGTGCAACAATCCTGACTCTGGAGGGAATGTCCCCATGAATGCAGAGTACAAATTTAAATGCAGCTCTCACCTGACGTGTGAGGAGAATGGTCGCCATCCAGGCCTGAAGCCAACCTTTCACCATGAGCCCCGAGGACCCCCATGGGCAGAGCCTGGTCTCCAGAGGCCAGGTCGGCTTCAGGCTCCTCACTGACCGGGAAAGAGATGTCACTCATCGGCTCCTCCTTAATCCTCAGCGGCTTGGAATCCTCCAGAGCTTTCTCTGGGTTCACCAGCCGCTCGTATTCTTCTGACAGGTCCTTACTGACCTGCAAGAGGAAAAACTATTTATTAGTCCTGTTTTTGAGAACCGAGCCTCAATGATTTACTCTGCATTAATGATCATATCCTCGAAAGACTAACTAAACATGTTTCTCTTTCCTTGATTCCTCATTTTCAATGCAGCTTTCTCACATGACCATTATCAGTACTGATGAATTAATTTGATTAATGCAGATTGCTTTAAAACCTTTTCAGTCCTCACATTGAATAGTAAGAATTCATTTTTGTGAAAATACAATCCTATGATTATAACCTCACCTGCAGCATGTAGCTGTGATAATCTTTGATCCTCACTTGCCAGAAGCGCTGTAGGGCCAGCACGCTGCCAATGCCCACCTCATGGAACACTTGCTCCACCACGTCTGGGAAGGGAGTCGCCCCGAGCCGTGCTTCCCGGTCCACCGCCACCCGCAGCAAGCGGGTGAGGCGCAAGTAATGCTCATGGACCAGGTCGGTCAGAGTCTCCAGCACGCTCTCCTGAGCCGACTCAAAACCAGCGTGTGCCAGCACAGTGGCCACTGACTGGTAGAGCAGCTGCCTGCAGGATGGCCAGCTCAGCTCTGTGACAGGCTCGCCTTTACCCCTTAAGATGGAAGATGCAGAGGACATGGAGAGCGATAAAGGACATCAGTCAAATGTCAATTTTTAAATTTAAATAATCTATACTTCAATCAGATATTTAATCAAATTATGTCTAAGCCACAAACCAGATGAACTTACTTATAAAAGTCACTTTCAGGGTCACTGTGGCGAAGCTGGAAGGGTTGCCGTGGTACTTTGCTGTCCACAGGCAGCAGATCGTCTGGCATGATAGGGGGGCTCGGAGGACGCAGCGGAAGGTTGGTATCCGCCTCCTCCATCCTGCTGCCTCCTTCATTAGACGCTGAGCTCTGACCCTGAGCCGCTGCCAACAGGCCACGGAGCCTGCGGGCATGCTGACACAGCTGCACCGTGTGGATGGTGAGGCTGCAGGGCTCTGAGGGGATGTCCAGCATAGTGGTGGGCCGTGGACGCTGGGCAGAGGGCTGGTGCAGGGGAGGGTCCTGCATCTCCACAGAGCGAAACTCGCGCTGGAGCAACTCAAAGGAGCTGCGGCTGGGTGGCGCACCCGCAGGTCCGGGGATCTCCCCCCAATAACGCATCATGATGAAAGATGGAAGACACTGGATTCAAACTAGCATCAAGTCTGGAACAGCAAAGGGGATAAGGAGGCGTTACTAGGATGTAGAGGGTGCATGCAAAGATGGATGATGTGCGAGGGATTAGGACAGAAAAAAACAACAACTTAAAAATAAACCAAACAATAATAGTATAAGATTTGTCAACTAATTTGAAAATTATCTCGATATATTTTTAATAGCTGCACAAAATTACAACAACTTGTGTATTTCAAACATGCACATCCACTCACGAAACAATGCATGTGTTCTGAACATTTTGGCACTTCCTCTGACTGTTTCACAGAAAAAAATCAATTTCCTGTGCAAGAAAACAGTAATTTATGTTATGGAGGCTAATACATGTATTTGGTGTAAACCGAAGTGAGGAAAATACAACATTTAATTAGTTCTGTTGTGGAGTTTATAGTAAGTATGAAGGGGTGTTTTCAAACAGCAGACCAACACTAAACGTCAAATATCTGAATGGAGTTTGGTGACTGATGCGCTGTACAACGGAACACGCCTTAACTTGGACCAACAGCAACAAACCAGTTATGTAACAACAAGTGCCAAGTATCCATGTTTAGCCTTTAAACATATGAAACCGTCCAGTTGAGATCACTGCTGTAACTCACACCACAGATGATGAGTCCTCAGCGCCGCTTGTTTCCTTCACGGATGTTGCCCAGGAAATGAAGCTCATGTTGTCCTTGCTGGAAAAAAGCCCGAGTCAAAACCTGAATGGGATATTGTGTTCCTCCCTACCCCGTCCATGTTTACTTCAATGTCATAAGAGAAATTGTATCGACGTGATATTATTTTAATTTCGAATCATTTTTTAAACATATTTTCTATGGGCTACATTCTTTATGACCGGGTCTACTTATGTTTGGTCGAGGCACAGAGGAGCCGGACCTTTTTTACAGTCGCACCAAATAAACATGGCCGCCCCCGAGCCGCTGGACGTGAGAGTGGAAACAAGAGATGGAGAAATGAGCTCCGCAGTGGAAACCGACTCCGCACCAGAACATGGAGGCGAACCGGACAAAAACTCTACTAAAACCGAACCGGACGCCGAGGAGCCGTTCAAGAAACCCGCTCTCTTTGCGGCTCCTTCTCTCTGGGGCAAACGCGGCCACGTCGCGGCTCCGTCCAGACAAACAGCGGCCGAAACAAAACATGTGGACGGAAACAATGGCGTGAAAGACTTAGAAACCACAAGCGACACTTCACCGAGTCCTGCCATTGAAAAGGAAACTCCAGAGAAGCTTAAAGAGGAGGATACAAATGGCGGGACAGACGAGAGCGCTGTCAGAAACAAGCCAGAGGCTAAACCCAAGGTGCTGCCTGTCAAAGGGCCCCCACCTGGAAAGTTCCCCCCTCTGCTGTACACGGAGCCATCGTGGGGAGGCAGCGCCGCGGACGTCCCTTACTCCCTCGAGATCCTCAAGAACGGCACCATAGTGGACAAGGTGCCCCTGACCCACAGCAGCTTCTTCGTGGTGGGACGTCTCCCGGTGTGCGACGTGTCTCTGGAGCACCCGTCCATCTCCAGGTACCACGCCGTGATCCAGTTCCGCGGCCAGGCCGGGGAGGGGGGCGGCGTCGGGGAGGAGAGGGGCTTCTACGTCCACGACCTGGGCAGCACCCACGGCACCGTGGTGAACAAGAGCAAGATCCCCCCGAAGACCTACATCAGGCTGCGGGTGGGACACGTGTTGAAGTTCGGTGGGAGCACGAGACTGTTTATCCTGCAGGTGGGTCAGGTTGTAAACAAAAATATTTAGACACGGAACATTTTGGAACAACATCATGGATGACACACACAGGTTTGACAGAAAACACCACCTCTCAGTTTTGTTTTACATTTCAGGAGAATGCATGAACTTCTAATAATCAGCCAAACAAACCAGAACTAAAATCTCTCAGATAATCAGTAAACATTCTCACGTCAAACAAAATTTTGTCCAAAAACCAAACAAAATCCCATTCTTCACATCCCAGGCCCCTAAAATTAAACAAAATCTAGTTATTAAAGATGTTTTCTGCTGAAAACCTGAATTCATCATCTCCTCTCTGCTTTTTCAGGGTCCAGAGTCTGATGAGGAAGAGGAGTCCGAATTCACAGTGACAGAGCTGAGGGAGAAGGCCCGCAAACAGAAAGATGAGCTGGAGAAAAGAATGATGGGAGATGGTTCTGATGACGATGACGACGATGAGAAGGAGAAAGAAGGGGAGGGCGGCAGCAAGTCACACAGGAAACAGTCAAATGAAGATTCAGGGTGCTCGTGGGGAATGGGTGAGATTTGCTGCCAATCCCAGTATGGCCCATATCTGCTGTGATCTTTAGAGAGCTTGTGTTTAGGTTTCTCTCTGGGTTACTGAAGACACCAGTTAATCCCTCCCTCTTCTCCCCTTTCACTCTACCCCTGTAAATCCACCCTGCAGCTGAGGAGGTTGTCCCAGAGGAAGACGAGGATGAGGAGAACCCATTCTCAACTGAATTCCATGAAGACCAGGAGGCTGCGTACCTGAAAGATCCCAAGAAAGCTTTGCAGGGCTTCTATGACAGGGAGGGTGAGAAGACATCTAATTCCATGAGAAGCAGGAAAAGAAGTGTTTGTGTTTCCTTGTTTCTTAACTTGAGTTTGGACATGGTGTGTCTCAGGGGAGGAGCTGGAGTTTGAGTATGAAGACAAAAGTCACGGGTCCTGGCTGTGCAGAATAAAGTAAGAGGCTTCTGTCTTAGACATCAAAAAGGTCACAAAGAACAGAGTCGTGGGTTAGAGTTGCAGAGTTTTTGTTGACTTTTCTCTTCTTGCCAGGCTGCCTGTGGATGACGCCAAGGGCCGGCAGCTGGTTGCTGAGGTAACCCACACGGGGAAGAAGAAAGAAACAGCCATCCAGTGCTGCCTGGAGGCGTGTCGCATGCTGGAGGCCAGAGGGCTGCTTCGTCAGGAAGCAGGTGGGAGCTGAGCTCATACTGGGAATGTTTGAAAGGGGGATTGTGAGCCACCATCTAGAAAAGGTTCTGGCTTTTTTGGTGTCATTATTGTGAGGATAAGTTTTCCCTGCCTTATTTCCAGTGTCCCGCAAACGCAAGAAGAAGAACTGGGAAGACGAGGACTACTATGACAGTGATGATGACACCTTCCTGGATCGAACCGGCACTGTGGAGAGGAAGAGGCAAGAGCGGATGAAAAAGGCCGGAAAGATTGAGGAGCGGGCTGAGACATATGAATCGCTGGTAAACTTCTGCCAACATTTCATGGATACGTTTCTCTGTTAGGTTACAGATACGTTTCAGGTTTCTCTGTTCTGTTCCCTCTTTGCCAGAATATATATTTTTAAATATTATTATCATTTATTTAATCAACATCTCTTCTGCTCTCTGCCAGCAAGACCTGGACAAGATAAGTCAGAAATAACAACAGGAAGGAACAACGATTACCTTAAAATATACCAAACATTATTAAACACACTATATAAATACTTTGGTAACTTGCTCGATGAACCTTGTGCAGAAATAAACAACTAGTATGAGGTTCTCTGTGTTAGGTTGGATGAGTTGTACTGAAAGTGATAGAACTGTTTTAGAACCAGCAGCGTTTGTGAGCTCCACATGTTATGTAATGTAATAATGTTCAGCACACTGTATATTTGATTGTTATGTAGGTGGCCAAACTGTCGGAGGTGGAGAAGGAGTTGGAGGACACTCAGAAAAAGCTCAATGCCGGTAAAGGAGGTGAGTCACGGTCATGTGTTCTCAGTCCACCTTGTCACGTGCAACAGCGCCTACTGATGTATGTTCTCCTCGTGTTACTGTACGTTCCCTCCGCCCTCTCAGAATCGTCTGGCTCTTCCACGGGTGACACGCTGGATGCTTTTATGACAGCGGTGAGAATCCAGACAACTATGGACGCCGTGGAGCGCAGGAAGCTTCACGTTCACGTCGCAGACTTGCGCAAAGACGCACAGCGACTCCGCAAACTGGTCGACCTGACACGGCCGGCACAGATGCCGTCACTGCTGCCGAGGTTAGACACAAAGCCACAGTCATCTACAGGGGGGTTTCAGGTTCACACCAGAAGTCTGTGGGTTGCGTATTTATTTTAGGAACTTTGTTGTTTGACAAACTCCTTATATGCTGTAGCAAATTTTAGCTATGCCTTTAATATGGAAGGAAATTCAGTGTGAGATCACTCACGAGGAATATTGATGTGTGGTAGTGGCAGCTCAGAGAAGCCTAAGAAGACCTTACCCCTGTTTGGAGCCATGAAAGGAGGAAGTAAATTCAAACTAAAGACTGGCACCATTGGGGTACGTGTTGTGTTTCTAACTCACTTAAAACATTTGACATTTTCCCTTATTTAAGCCTCTCCTCTCTCTCTCTCTCTCTCTCTCTCTCTCTCTCTCTCTCTGATGTTTCTGTTCCATCTCTAGAAGCTGCCTCAAAAGCGGCCAAACTTACCTGCGGAGCTCTTCGACATGAAAGAACTTCCACCCAGTGGAGAGGAGGTGGAGGAGGAGGAGGAGGAAGAAGAAGAAATGGAGGGAGCAGAGAAAAATGAGGATGATCATGCACAGTGCCAAAGTGTTACAGAGACTAATGTTGAATCTGAGGAGTCCAGTGCACCCATGTCTTATGAGAGCACCTCTTCAGGGCAGCAAAGTGAGAAACCAGCTCAGCCCAAGGAGGTGAAAGGTAAGAAGCCTTTAGAACTGTAAAATACTCAGAGCCTTTTGGGTTCATAGGCTTGGATGACGGTGATGTCTCATGATGCCACTAGGTGGCAGCAGACCTGAGTGTAAAAACTCTCTCATTCACACATAGATTCCTGATTTTTTTAAAAACGTGTTGTGTATTTTTTTTTCCTGACACAAATTTATAGAGCAGTTCATATCCGCACGTTACAATTTTATATTTTAATTTCATATCAGAGCAAAGCCCCAAAGAGAGGAAGGGAGGGGGCGGTGCTAAAGCAGTAGAGCAGAGCAACAAGTCCCCCCCAGCATCCAGTCCAAGTGAGTGATTTTACTGATTCATTGTTACCATAGTTCTCATTTGTTGTACAGATAGACTCAGGTAGACTCAAATATATATACATGCATTTGAAGTACTAATATCTTAAAAATGACCCCATCATTCCGATTCATTAAAGTTACGGTTGTATGTCGGGGTGTTAATCTTTACTGTTCTGTATGGACGTCTCCAGAGTCCAGAGCAGAAGGTGACAGAGACTCAGCCTCCGGCCCTGTTGCCAAGAAGAAAGTGATGGGCCCCAGCAGAGTGAGCCCTCACACACACACATACAGCAACATTCATATTAACCAGTGACGTTTGGCATCAACTCAGTCTCTGCATGGTTTGTGTCCACAGCCTCCAGCGCAGTTCTCAGAACAGTACCCAGACAATGACCCTGATTATTCAGTGTGGATGCCTCCTGCAGGTAAACAGTCTGAAGTAGAAGTAGAAGTTATTATATATTATATTTTATATTATTCTAAGACTGAAGAAGGAGATAAAGACTCAGCTTTCTGAAACATCCACACAAACCCTTGTGGACTGCTGATAAACTGGAACCGCTGAGCTGAGGAATGCAGGGGAGTATTTTGACGGATATTGTGAGAGGAAGTAAACAGGTAGTCTGGGTTCATTTGTGGAGCAGAAAGTGCTGTAACACTGTTTGTTCACTGAGGAATGCATTAGATCAAAGTGACTTCATGATAAGATAAGCTTGAATAAAACGCCCTGTGAATAGTTGGGATTCAGGGTTATGACTAATTGTGCTCATGCCATGCCAGCAATCTGATTGGTTGGTTGTGAGCCACGTAAACATCCAATTCAACAGTCAGGCATCATGTGGGACATTTCATGTTGGTCTCTCTTACTTTCTTTTCCACACTCACAGGTCAGACTGGAGACGGACGCACACACCTCAATGACAAGTACGGCTACTGAGAGAGAGAGAGAGAGCTCTTCAGCGTCCACTCCAGCAGCTTTCATTCTGCGGATAATTCCTGCAGCACTAAGCACATGAAGCCTCTAACTCATCTGGAGGTTGCAGAGGAAATTCTACGAAACCTTTTATTCATCTCTCGAAGATATTTGCTCTCGCAGACTGTGATGAACAGAAATCACACCATTCCTCTTTAAATTGAACTGGGGAGCTTGGGGAACTGACCCCCCCCCGCTCGCCCCTCATCGGTGTAGGCACTGGGCAGTCAGCCTCTTGGCACTTTCCACCGTGACAACGATGGATTTGGGCGGCACTGGAAAATATGTGGACATTTTAATTCTGTATAATCAAGCAGAAAATGTAAAGGGACATAGCAGCAGCAGCAACTGATCCCAGTTCAGCCTCCTGCTCTTTGGCAGTGAAATCCACCTGACATCCAAACTGTGTCCCTCCTCTGTTTGCCATAACTTTTGTTTTTTTCTAAAGGAGAGTGTGCAGCAGGGAGAGAAAGAGAGAGGGAGTGCATTGAAGCAGCTTTTCTGACCATCTGGACACTTGGATGGCTTACTGGATGAAACGCAAGCTGATAATGACTCAAGCTAAGTGGAGTGTGTGTCTGCGTCTACGCTGACACACACACACTCATCGACACCCCCCCACCCCCCCAACCTTCTCAAAGTTCTCTTTTTAACACGATTGTCTTCAGACTCAGCCATCGCTGTTTTTGCCTCGAGCAGGATTCCTCTCTGTGAAATCCCACTCGTTGCAGTGCTCTTGGTTTCCTGCCATACTCTCCACCCTCTTTCCTGTTCTTCTTCTCTTCTCACAGCAAAGTATTCTGTATTTTGTTATATAAATGTGAAATATAATAAAGTGTCTGTACATAACCAGTTGAGATGCTTCCCCTTGTTTTTATGCTTTTGGCATTCACTGTAATTTTGCTCCCTCTCTGGGCCGTGTTCACACTTTGACGTCAGAGTTTCTCTCACTCTCTTTCACAGTCTTTTCTCAGAATATGATCTGGCACAAAGAGGCTTGTGGCCTTTGCTGTGACCTAATAATCACAGCTGGAGTCTTCTTTGCCTCACACTCAAGAGGACTGTCTGATTCTATCTGGTTATTTATTGCCTAATCAGTTTTACTAAGTTAACTATTTAGATCAGTCATGTAAAAGTTTCAGATTAATTGTTCGCTGACTTATGCGCAATTCTTTGATTTAAGTTTTTTTAAACTGGAGGGAAGATCGATGACAGCATACCTGTTGCAAGGCCAAAGTTTCCTTGCTGAACATTTGAGCTAAACTTTTTTTTTAAGGATTTTTTTCAACAGATCTACAGATCACTGTTACTTTTGAACTTGCTGTTAGACACTTCTCAGATGCCATCCACTCCCCACACTTCGATAGAGCCAGAACACCATTCTCCCTATTACATGACTATCTGCCATCCTTCCAAGTAATTCTGCTGACAAACAAAATCAATTAAATGGGCCCTGAATACACATCCTCCTTCGAGGTAATCACACATACATTCTAAGAAAGCACAAACCATGTAAGAAAAGCTTTATTGTTCTTAAACAAATCATGTTTTCCATGATATTATGAAGTAGTTACACTACATTCTTTCATTTTATTTAGGTTTTGTGTCACGTGGTTGTTTATCAAATAAAGGTCACCTTAACAAGAGGCCACAGGGCATTTATTGATTCATTTTGTGCAACAGTGGACAGAAACAATGTCACAATGTTACATTCACTTCGGCGAAAACTCGGTTACAGTGGTGACGTTGTGTTTTTAACAATTGAGCTCTACTCACGAGCTGAGAACCACCTCGTACAAACAGTACGGCAGGAAAATGTTCCAAGGCATTAAGAGATTTTTTCTTTTTTGTTTTTTGTTTTTTTGTTTTTTTTTTTTACAAAACACTGGGAGGTCTGCAGATACACCAGTGGTCCTCTTCTACCTAGAAAGTACTGAGGTAAAATATTAGGAGGGAACAAAATGGCACACTACAAGTAGGCTATGCAAAAACACAGCACCAGTTACACTTGCCGAATGTGCAGCAAACTACTCTCATATACTTCCTCATGTCTCTCTTTCTGCAAAACAGTGGAATTCATGCAAGGAAAGAGGATACAAGGACTGAACGCTGAGCTTGACTAAAAAGTGACAAATTCATTAAGAAACGTACATCGTCAATAGGTTTACTATTCAGCTACAGTCATACATGTTTGTTATAGCTCGTCATGACCTGCATATTCAATAATCAAACATCCAGAGAAGTTGTTTTTTTCCGACAGACGAATGTGACCACTGTCTATGTTCATTTCAACAATAACGAGATAGATGACTAGATGACTCACCATGTTTAGTACATGAAGTTACCGAGAGTCTTACAAGATGTCGGGTAATCACATCGAAGGTAGAGACCCTGGAACCCTTTGATTGTCTTAACATGCATTATTTCCCTTGACATTCATCCAACCAAAACTCTACAATCAATGGTTGGGCCTGAGGCCCTTGTACCACCTCTGGTCCATTTTCTCTTTCTTGGTTGTTCTTCGTCCACTCGAAGGATCTTTTCGGGAACAGCCGTACATTCGCGATACCTGAAGAATCCTTACAAATGCTGTGTCGAGGCCTTTTTTTTTTGTCTTTCTTCGGAAATATTCCTGCTGATTTCACACCAAGAACAAAAGATCAAAGTGACAGCGTTACAGGGTGGCGTTACCTGAGTGTGCAATAGTTCGACCCTCAAACAAATGTCTCTAGCGGTCAGTCGTCCAGTCAATAAACAGTCATTCCTTGGTCTCGCTGCAGAAGCAACACGAAGCAGCCGCCTGGGAATGAAGAGAAGTGGGGGGGTGGTGGGTAGTATTATCTGCCAGTGGGTGAATTTCCTTATGAGCATGGAGGATCCTCGCAGGGGGTCAGGGGCCTGCAGGGGGGCACTGTGCTCAAGGAGCGGAAGGCGAAGATGGAGGGGTCGTAGGTGTACCTGGGCGGAGGACGACTGCCCGTCAGGTTCTGAGGACAGAGAAAGGCAGAGAGAGTCCATCATGCATCTGTTAGATGGGGGTGTTCAGGTTCACTCAGCTTTTTACTGGATGTAAAAGGTTGAGAAAACCTGCTGTCACTACAGTTCAGAAAATGCAGACCCATACTAAAAGATATTTGTTTTTTTAAAAAAGCTGCTTTTAGACATGAACTGCACATGGTACAGTCTATAATGTGAGCGTGCAAATGTGCAAAAGCTCCAGACTTTCTCATTTCAAAATGCAACAGAAACAAAAATCAAAGCGAAAACCAGTGTCTCATGTTGGAATAGAGGTGTCATACATGTAGAAGCTGCAGACAGAGAGGTTTTAGAGACGCCACTGTCAATGTGCTATAAACAAACATACATGATTTCCGCAGCAGAATTTATCTGTTACATCCTGTCTCTGCCTGCACCCTGCCGCTCAGCTGAACACTTCAGAAATGGGAGAATCTCCTGCTGCGGCGTTCAGTCCAGACCTCGTTTTGTGGATGATCTCCAGAGTTCACTGAAAACCAGACCCAGACTCGGAAAATAACCGACTGTTTGGAAAGTGAGTTTATTTTTTCCCTTCACACTGCAGGTGTGCTTCACCCCCTCCCTTAGTAGAGATGTCTAAGCAGAAACTCGCTTCATGTAGCTGTAGGGGCCCGATGTCTAAAATTAGCCCTGGTCATTTTCCTCCCAACAGGAAACGACAGGAAATGACTTTGTTGGATTTGGCAGTGAGGCTGCACTTTCTCCAGAGCCTGCTGAGGGTGGGGGGGTGTAGTTTGTGAGAGGGTGGGCTGAGAAAGATTAGGACCCTGAGACAGAGGCAGTGCAATTAAGAGCCGACCCCGTGGAATAAACGTATGTCTATATGGAGAGTTTCACAACTGAGACAGATCCCTGTGACTGACTGGTTCCATTCAGATGCCGACTCTGGTTAAGCACCAGATGACATCAGTGCATGTGAAAAAAGCCTCATTAACAGCGCATATGGGGCTACAGGTGTTGCTATGGCTTCAGCCAACATCTTCAGGGATTCAGTGCTGATCCACAGCAACACAGCCACTATTCCCAGGTTGCCGGTTTTATCCACCAATGTTGATATAAACAGGCAAAAAACTGACACGTGGGGAAAAAAAAAAACGCAGCCCAGGAACAAGTTATAGTCCAGTTAAGATGTTCTCCATCTGGTGACTGTGAGCCTGTCCAGCTGCAGGGACAGAGTCGTACATCACAATGTCTACCTATCCACATTAGCAGTCCCTGCAGAGCTGTTCTGTGGTCACATCTGCAGTCCGGCAGACATTCAGGGCCCGAAGGGGTCAAGCAAATATGAATCCCAAAAGCATACAGCTCTGATTGTGTGCAAACATCAAAAACAGCAGCTGGAAAACAGGAGTTAAAACACCAGGTTAAAAGCATCTCTCTCTGGAGATCCTGTTTATGATTTGTTCTGAAAAAACAGGCCAGCCAGGCACAGGTCCAGAGGTCCAAGAGTTCACAGGATCCCCTGAATGACAGCCTCCTCTGAGCCGTTGCTTCTTATCGGTCTTAAGGATTCATACATGACTTTCTGATCAGGTTTGTTTTTGCTCCTGATTGCAAAATCCTGTAAAATTTGATCTGTTAAACTACAGCTGTCCTTCAGTTACATCAAAGTCATATAGTTTACCTCAATTAAAGTGGAATGCAGCCCATTTTCCTTTTTGCCCTTCCACTTTTTCTCCCATATCTGCCTGCACCATTTCCCTCACCTCAATCAATCTTCGCCCTCCTCTCCACCCATTCTTTGCGGTGGCTGAAACCAGACGCCATCACTCTCGCCTCCTACAGCCTGAGAAGCTCTCACCGCTCTCCTATTCACCTCCAACCCCTCGAGGGGGACGACCTCAGCAGCAGCAGCAGCAGCAGCCACTGCGATGTTTTCCTACTGCCCCCCCTCACCACCACCCTCCTCCTTAAAACACAAACACAGCCACCATCGTTGACCTCCCCAACTCTTCTTAACAACTCCCATGCCTGAATGCATGAATCCAGTCTGAAAGCCGGGGCCCCATCCAGATCCAGTGTCTCCTCTGGATTCTGGCCAGGAAACTGGAGGTTTGGCAGATAAAAAGGGGGGAAGAGATAGAGGGAAAGCAGGAAGAGCAGAAAAAAGTTGTAACAGAGAAGGAGGAATGGGTGTGGAGTGGCACATGGAACACAAGCCTCCAAATGGCACATCAATCCACAGACCCACTGTGTAGTCACTTCAAGAAAAATCTACAAACTGGAATGTGCCCAGTGCCCACAGACGTCACTGACAGGGACAATAACACTACAGACTACACCAGCGAGAACTGAGGATAATGAGCAATAGCAGCATCAGTGGAGCTAAACCGATAACAGCCAGCCAAGCTATAAATGGAAAATGACTTCATCCCTAGAAATACACCACAAGGGAGCCGCACAACACTCCACCTCCTCGTCCTCCTCCTCCTCAGCTCCATCTCTCATCTCGCTCACTTGTTCATGAAAACTCCGTTAATGGTGATCGTCACTTTGTGCGCATGGTTGCACTGATCACACGTATACATACATGGAGGATTCGGAGCCGCCCGCGTGCCGCGGTGGCCGATGTACATGTGCGTGTGAACATAAACAAGTGTGTGACGAGGCTTCATTGACACTAGCCCACACAACGTGATAATAACATGACTTTTCTCACCACACTGTGCGTCCTTCTGGAGCAGCCTGCTCTGTGCCAAGCTGCCCAGGCTTGTTCCAGTCAGCTCTCCCAGCATGCCTCCCTTTACCCGCTACAAACAAGATCAACTCTTATGCAGCGGCAGCGCTAAGTCGGTGGACGATTATTGGACATCTAGGAAAAACCACTTTATGGGAACATTAGGGTGACACAATCTAAAGGGAAATACCTCGCTGTTTACAAAGCTGCAGCATTCGGGGGAGTAAATGTGCACTTCTCAGACCACTAAATGAGCGAGTGGCAAAGCTGAGCTATTACAGGCTGTTGAGTGAGATCAACAGATCAAAGGATCCCGAGGAAGGAAAGAGCACGTTTTTCCTCCTTGTTTCTTTATTTTCAGTATCAGCACACTAAAAAGGTTTTTTAGACATGTCAGGCATGGCTTGAAGCATGAGAGCACACACTGTTGCCAGATGCTGTCCCAGCATGCACTTGGATGGACATCAAGGCGCTGGCACCAAGACAGGCCAGGGTGTGCAGGGTGGGCATTGGGCAACCTTACAACCTTATCACTGCTGTAATGGACAACCTGATCTGGACCGTCTGCAAAGGCTGTGTGTGTGGCGGGGGGGGGGGTGGTCCGAGTGTAACTGTGTGTGTGCATGTTGTGGAGACCTTAATCTGTTTACACACTCACATTCAGCTAGTTCCTGAAAAATCATCAGATATCAACTTCATTTTTGTGGAATTAAAAAGTTACACAACAAGGCAAACACAGTAAATGTTAACATGACCTTTTAACAGAGGGAAATCTAGCAGAGTAAAAATAAAATTAAATTAAAAAAATACTTACAATGTAAGTCAATGTTATGTCCTCTGAAGACATGGAGACTTCTAGTTCTAGTTCTAATTAATAACACACGTATAAAACCCCTCACACTGACTGCTATTACGTCTCAGGATCTGTTAGCATTCATCTTAACAAAATACAACAGTGGAAAAATAACTCACCCGAATCTTTATAGTCCTCGTTTTCCCTCCGCAATTCTTCTTCAGCAGCATTTTCTGTGGAGAACAAGAATGTACAGTGACAGCTCTGTAGAGGAATTCACTTCCTTTCCTTCGGCACTGAGTCAAACTCCTGCAGCAGCGTCACTTTATGAATGGAATGAATGAACTGTGTAAAACATACTTGCTTGTATAATTTAGACATTTGGGTCACACTTTATTTTACCGTGCACTAGGACATAACTATCAAGACTTCATATGGCATTACACAAGACTATAAATAATATGCTCTTCATGCTGCTCCGTCTACTGCGGTTGGATAACACAGCATTATAAGGTCTCATTATAACAGACACAACTGGTGTGGGAGAGGATCCTTGAGCAAACATGTAGTATTAGATCACGTAGACTACACCAACAAAGTCAGCAGTCCTCAAGGCTACGAGGGAGTTGTGATGAAGCAGCCAGAGATGGAGATGTGTCTGGCAGTTACATTTTACTAAGCAACAAATAGACATGTCAGAACTGTTTCCAGCCAAATAAATAAACTGTCCTCTGAGCTCTCAGTGTTCTATCTGAATACTATGAATTTTGAAATTTTTATGTTTTCTCCTTTTATGTCTTTTAAGTCTTATTTCCTGACTTAGGAAACAAATACTGATTTTGGTTGTGTCTCATCAGGACACTCCACAGCTCAACATGTAAATCCTAAAAATAATCTGCAGAAAACGTGTCTTGAGTAAGGCTGACGGCAGAATGATGATTCTAATTGAGCCCATAACTGAAATCCCAGCATTTCAAAACCATTATTACATCATTTACACACTGAATGACTGGAAGTTAACACCGGTAGGCAATTAATGTTGGATCAGGGGGATCAAAGAGGTGATGCAAATCCAGCTGTCTCACTAAACTAAACAGTGGGTCAACCAAGCTTATGCAATATCCTGTCTCCCACTCTGCTCCATGTCCACGCAACTCCACTGTTCTCAAAAACACAGTGGGGGTGGAGGGACCACACAATCATCGAATTGTGTCGGCCCGGGGAGGTAGCTTCTTAGGGGGAAGGGAGCGCAGGGAAAGAATGGAAACACAAGACTCCTGCTGTTGTGATGTGGGGAGAGAGCTGGTGTGCACTTGCCCTCATGTTCACCTCCTGCCGTCTCCTATCTTCTTTTTTTCTAATCAATGGGACCACAGTCCGTTTGGACGCAAGCTGCCGTGTGTGAATGGAAAACGGAAATTTGCACTTTGGGTTTAATTCAGCTGCTCGAAATTAAAACGCAGGTGCATTTTTAACACTGAGTTTGATTAAATGACTCAGGTTTGTTTTTAATCAATGTTATGATGTCAAAAACATATTTCAAATTAAAAAAATGTTTTCCTTCTCCTGATTTCACCTGTTCTGAACCCACACACACGTCCATCACATCAGGTTGTGACTTGTCAACTAGCAGACTGTGTTTTTGTCTTGTTATTTATCTATGAGTCCTGGTATATAAAAAGTGTTATTAGGTCATCCTTGAAATCTAAAATCTAAGTCATTTCAACTGTTAAATGGCTCCCTGTAGAAAAACTGCTGTGGCCGGTGGAGCAACAAGTGTGTATTTCTCTGCAAAGTTATTTCTTAGATGACATGTTTCTCAGAAGACCAGAGTTTTCCACACACAGTTGTTCTTTCAGGGTAACCAACAATGGCACCGCCACGTCTGAGCAATTGCTCATGGATTAGCATGCGTGAGGGATTATCAGAGATTAACAGAAATCTACCCGCTGACCCTTTGACCCTGCATTTAAGAAAGTTATGAGATGGATAATTGTTCGCTTCAAGGTGAAGGCTCATGCTGGTCGCACTGAGACAGGACAGCCTTAAAAGTCCTGTATCAGTGTTACATTAAGGGGGTCTGGACTCAAAATGAGGAATAGATCCATCTAACAAATCTTAATGGAACATTTGATGTAATAGTTGAACAAATGTGTGTACAAATGGCACCTATAATAACATAAAATAAAGAAAACAAGAGAGGTTCCAGTTGTAAGACATTAATATAGAAGCAGTGTGGTCTAAAATCGTTACAAGGTTTTTTACTTATTTATATTTTCTTTTGGTGTGAAATGGTGTGTCAATTGATGCAGACCTTGGAAGTTGTCCAGTTAAAGGGTTAAAGGGAGACTGAGGCTGTGGCTGCGAGCTACCTCTGTAGGCCCCCTATTGTATTCCCTGCTGCACCTCCCCTTCCACTTGACTGAGTGTGCGTACACTCACACACACACACACACACACAGAGCAACCAACTCACAGACAGGAGGATGAACACAAGCAGACACAAAAAGAGAGGATGATAGACGCATAACCCCCCCCCAAAAAAATCTTGCATGTGCCCAGGCACACTCTCTCTCTCTCTCTCGCTCTTCATCTTTTTTTCTCTTCACCCTTCCCGTTGTTTGCCCGCTGTCTCTCATCATCTGTTTTTTCCCTCTAAAAACCCCATGGACATATGGACTCCTGAAACCTGCAGTTTCTCTCTCTGCACACACTGTCTCCCATCCACGGTGTGGGCCAACAAGTCCATTGGATTTTAATAATTAGTGGACCAGCTTCTCCATGACTCATTAGCGGCTGACGTTTTTCTGTTGTTTATTTAATCCTCCCCTTCTGCCTCCACCCCTCCATCATTTCCCCTCGCTCGCTGGCCTTTGTGAGAAACGCGGGTGGACATCTGCCGTCCGTGCCTCCGTCTCCTTCATCCCACTCCAGCCAGACCACCGTGGTGGTGAGCGTCCGGTTATGGAGAGCAAGCACTTTGTTTGCATGTGTGTGTGTGTGTGTGTGTGTTGAGCACAGTCTGCAGGGACTTCATTGTATTTTTGGACTTACTCCTCGGCCCAATATCCCAGTGTGAGTTGTTCAGGTGGTGCTATTAGGTGGAAGGTACCTACTGCCACACAGGCAGACTGTATTGAGGTTCACTGGGTGTAATGTGGTTTTTGAACATTCGTATGAATGCTTTCAATTATGTGGGTACAGAGAATCAATCTGTCTGACAGGAAGACCTCACAGCACCTTGACAGGAAGCGAATGAAAAAAGAAACTACAAAATCAGCAGTTCTCAACAAACAAAGTGCACAGTGTTACTTCACTAAGGTGCTCTCCAAGCTAACGGTCCTACTGAGAATAGCAGAGAGAATTAATCCAGGTTATCTAAGAGAGAATTAGTGTCACAGTTACACTAATAATGATTCATCAGGTACTGAGCTGAGTACTTTACTACATTTTCATTTTTTGTGTGGCCACTGTGGTACTTAACTTAATATGCAGATTGTTGTACTTTACCTTACTTCAATAAAACTATCTGATGTGAATTTATACTATTTTCTACTCCAATACAATTTAGTTTAGTAAAGCGTCTGTTCTGAATTTTAATCTCATGATTTTTATGTGAGAGCTATATTTAATCAACAATTAAATTATGAATTAAATTATTGTCTTCCAATTAAAATGTACAATGGCCTGTGAAATAGGATGTTTTGGAATATAACTAAGCAGTAACCAAGCAGAAGTGCATGTACACACATTTTTTTAGGTTTTCAGTTTGCTAATTGTCTCTGATGGAAAAAAGCACCTGAACAGATTGTGTGTCATGGAAATGCAAATAAATTATTTTATGATTATCATAATGAATGTATAGTTATTATTTTTATCTCTAATAGATTTAAAGTTATTGAAAGAAACATCATGAGACGTAGCTCTAACTTGGACCACCAACCTGTTGCATTTTCTCCAGGTCCAGACTGGGTCGCCCTGGCTCTCCGCCATAGCTGTGCCGATATTTTCTGTAAGGTGCTGCCTGGTCGAAGTGGGTCAAAATAATGGGCCGTACCACAGGCTGAACCACCTGCAGCTGAAAGCGCATGGGCGGCGGCTTGAGACTACGTGGCGGGCTGGAGCTGAAGAGCACGGGACTGGAGGAGGCAGCCAGACAAGCGCCCGGCTCGACCAGCGGCCTGGCAGAGGCAGCCGGTGAGACGCAGCCACAGAGGTCCCGCACCTCCTCGTCGCTGGAGGCGCTGCTGTGGTGGTCGCTGTGGCGCTGGGGAAGAGCAGACATCCACTTCCTGTTGTCGACGCAGCTGATTCGCTCGAGCTCTTCCTCTGAAGAATGGCGGTCCAGATTGGCATCTAGAAGGAGGCGGAGGCGCCGTAACCGGGCCGGAGAGAGGGGACCCTGGTTGTGCTGCTGGCTGGTGGCCAAAGGGGTCAGGGCACAGTTTCTCCGTCTCTCTGGAGGAGTCAATCAACAGGAAAGAGTTAAAATGTTCTTATCTACAGGCTAATTACCTGCTGACTTGAATCGTTTTAATGTGTGATCATAACTGATGATGGATCGCCATCTATTTACAACCAAAGTTATTAGTTTGGCAGAGGACACATACCTCTGTCAATCTGTGCCAGTTCCTGGTTCTCCCCTTCTGAGTCATCACTCTCCACTCCCTCTCCACTGCCATGGTAGGAAATCTGGAGAAGGATCGAGTGTAAACAGCAGTTCAAAAAACGCCACGTAGAAATAATCATCCTTTCATAAAAGAGCTAAATTTAAATCCTCTAAACAAAGAGCAAACTCTAAGAATTGCACTGGTTCAGAGATAAATAGGGTGAACACATTCTTTTTTCTGAGTTTTGGGCAATGACTTAGTTCTTTGTAAACACAAAGTATGATCTGTGCGAAGGCCCACACACAAAGTTGTAGCGTTGACTAAGCGCAGACGCTTGTTTTGTTCTCCAACCAACCTACAATCAATTCCCCCTCTGCACCAGTAACAATACAGAAACCCTGCAGACTCCAACGCTAAGAGTTAAGTAATGCGCCTCACACTCGGTAATTACTACTGCGAGGCCTCGCTGAGCAGCTGCCATCTGTCCTTGTGCGTGCGTGTATGCTTGTACACACACATACAGCCACACAAACATACAGTGTTCTCCCTTTCTAATAGATGCGCACACACCCCCCACACACACACACACACACACACACACACACACACACACACACACACACACACACACACATCGCTTCTTTCTGACGCTCTCCAAAAAAGAAGAGGGAGAGAGGAGCCCATGCCTCAAAGCCCAGCACGGACAGACAGTGTTCAATTCATACGGACTGTGAATTCCACTTATAGTTTCACGCTCTTCAACAATATATAATTTGGGTGAAATAAAAACCAGATGTCCACAGCACGTGCTGTAGCTGTAGCCTTCTCTTTCACTTTGTACTTAAACACTTCTATCAACTTAGATTTGACATTTTAAAGGAACCACATGAAGCTGTATTTGATGTTGAGCTGTGGGACAGACAGCCTCAAACCTTGACTCCTTCGATGCATCACCACATGAACTCCTTAAGAAAATGACACCGAGGAATAACTGTGGGAAGAAGGAAATGTATTTTGGCTGACTCAGAGCGTGCACTGTACACTCCAGTGAATTATTGTTGGGCAGCATCCACCAAACAGCTGAAAACCTATTAAAAGCTCCTGCTGCAGGATACTAGGAATGAAGTGACGCTGGTGGGTCACAGACTTTGTGTCTTGATTGTGCTCAGCAGAGACACAAATTCAGTGCATGACGAGATGAGCAGGAAGAGTTGCAGGATCTGAGCACCCTGTTTGCACACGAAGTAAACAGGGTGTGTCCAGATACAAAAAGGTTGTTCTTAGTCTCTTAAATAATCACGACTCTTCTGGGTGATACGTGCAATAAACAGGGTGCCATCTCCAAATCCCTCCGACAGGAAAAGTGACAACTGCGTTTGTCTGAAACTCGCAGGCACTTGTGTCGTGCTTGGCACTGGGTCTGAGACTGAGCCCAGGGAGAATTGGCAGCTTTTACTTCTTATGGCCTGGAAGTCTGATGTTTCTCCACAGAGCAATCATTCTCTGTGAAACAAGAGGAAGATAGAAGCTGACAGTAACGAATCGGCCTTTACTTCCCCTCGGGGACTTCCTCAGAGATCATTGTGGATGGGTCTGGAAACAACAGACATGTTCTGCGGCACATGCAGCTCACTTCTAGGATGTCTAACATCATAGTACATGTTCATGTATCGCAATATCCTGCAATAACAGCATGACTCAGACACATGTAAAACATCTAACTTTAGTGTTACTTGAGCCCTCAACTTTCAGTGACTTCCTCACTTCACTGAACTTGAATAGCTATTATTGCAGAGCAGGTTGACAATAACAGTTTTAAAAAAAAAAAAAATCCAAACATGCAGATCACATCCAGGAGTGAAATGTAAAACCAGGTGTTTGTTCAGGT
Source organism: Pseudorhombus dupliciocellatus (assembly GCA_016785235.1). Classification (NCBI taxonomy): domain Eukaryota; kingdom Metazoa; phylum Chordata; class Actinopteri; order Pleuronectiformes; family Paralichthyidae; genus Pseudorhombus; species Pseudorhombus dupliciocellatus. The sequence continues at coordinate 130,842 of JAFBJW010000191.1, read as the reverse complement.
ATTTCAATACATTTCACTCCCAGTTCTGTTTCAGAGCTGTAGTTGCACAGTGGAAAGTTTGATGATGTCGTGACATCAGTTGCACGCATCAAGCTGTAAACTGATTGTGACAAATAGTTTTTTTTAAGAGAGCGGGAACAACAAATTATTTATTCCACGGGTGTTTTGTGAACTGTATACTGTACAAACACAGGACTGAGCCTAAAAGGCATTTAACAGTTGGACAGGATGGGAGATTAAAAATCAAATATCTATCCAAAATATTGCATTAACCATTTACTTCAGTGGCATTTTACTTTCACACGAGGTTTGCGTATATACTTATATTTACAGACTAGTGTAGGAGCTGGAATTGATTTTGTCACATTAAGTTTGATGCCTTTGATTAAAAGCTTAAAACACGTTTCCTTGTTTCTGGTCGTCATGAGTTTGTTCTATTTGCAGCACGTGTATAATGCCGTGGTTAAGCCTGGCTTGCACCACTGTTACCTTCATATAATAATCCTCGCAGCAAAGCATCGACACTCCCTTTCCAGAAGTGTCAGTTTCACATAAATTGCAGCACGAATCCAGTTGAACTGCGCTGATAAAATGAAAAAAAAAAAGAAGAAAACCTTGGCTGGAAAACACTGACGCTGTGGATGTGGTGAAACCACAGTTTGGCCTTCGACGTACAAAGTACAACCCAGCGTGTTTTTTCTGCCGCTGCAAAGCTTGATCTTTGCAGCATAAGTGAAATGTATGAAAACAAAATATTGGGTAATCCTAGCAGATCTATGCTGATGTTTCCCAAAAAGTACTTCTGTAAATGTGTCCAAAGGCAAGTTGCATAAACAACATATCTCTGCTCCAGCACAGGATAGTTCACAGTGTGTAGGCTACATGAATCATAGAAACGTCACATTAAGATGTTCCATCTGGACCACCCACAGGATGCATCCAACAATTTTGTTATGATGCATTTGAAAGCTAAAACATCCTCCATCCACACGAGCATCTCCGGGTCCGTATCAGTATCAATCGTTTTCTATACTAACATACCTGAAAACCACACATCACATAACCATTCGTGTACACTGGGCAAGTCCATGCCAGTGTGAACAGGAAGCAGTTTCACTCTGTCTCTCAACAAAACTGGCTTTACAGCAGCAAGTATGTGTTTCACCTCCTCACTGTGCTTGCATAAGCACAATATTCAAACCATAACCCTGGAATAGTTTAAACATTAATTCAAATAATATCTCTTACAAAACATCTGGCAGTGGTTTCAACTTATTCAGCTGCACTTTGAATTTACATTAAATATATTCCACCTATGAATAGGGTAGAAACTCCAGGAAAGTTCATAGTTCATATTGTGGAGCTACAGCAGCTTCTTCCATGGTGTAAATAGCAGACTATATTCTATTATTCAGACAGCTGGGACACATATGCAAATTGAACGAGAGACTCCATGAAACCGAGGAATAAAAACTGCTATTGTGCAAACATGCAAAGACGGACAAAGAGTTGTGTGTTTGTGTGTCAACAACAGTTGAATAAAATCCTTGTCAGTCCCTTGCAACGCTGAGCAGCTTGCTAAGCTGGATCAATGGCAATGTCACAGCACACACACACACACACACACACACACACACACACACACACACACACACACATACATATATCAGCTTTGCTCTGTCCTTCCACTCACAGACACGGACACTGACACACTCCGCTCCCCTCGGCTCATAAAAACACAGCACAGGGTTAGAGGTGGTTGATTCACTTTCACTCACACTCCAGTGAATCTTCCCTGTAGCGGAGCAAAGTAATCTTGATTAGAGTAAGCTCCTGGGATAGGAACTGTTACAGCGAGGTCCCACAACAGGGCCAAAGAGGCCTTTCGTCCTGTCGTTCAGCCCTCGGTCAGCCAGTGACCGCTGCTGCGCCTCGCCGACTCAGATATCTGCAACTAAAAACAGGCCCAGGAGCACAACTGCCTCATTTCAACTTTAACCAAAACAAGAATGTAAATAATTAGCCACAGAGGACATGTGGGCTGAAACAAGGCTCACACCACACTGCTCCAATCTTTGTTTGTGTTATCCTGACTTTTTTTCAGTTACTTTTGACATTAGCAGTGGCCTGAAAGGTTCAGTATGAGTGTGGCTTCAGGAATCACCTCTAAATCAGCAAGGTGTCTCTTACAAATAGTTTCTTATATTTGTTACCACTCTCTCAATATTTAAGAGTTTTGAGGTCAGTGGAGACAAGCGTCCAAACTGGTTTTTCAATCTGGTCATTGACCTCAAATCACCATGCTGGTTTTTATTCTCAGTCCAGCTTTGAGCACTTTAAGTGAAAGCTGAAACACAAGTATGAACAAACGTCTGTTTTATGAATTCAAAATGTTCCCAATGGGAATTCCTTTGTATCAGTGTGACACGTAGCCTGAAGAGCCCCTGTGCCAGCAGCAGGCCGTAGGCACCAGACCCACGACTCATTGACCACTGTTCCCCATCACATTAACCACTTTCAGCAGAGAATCCTTCAGCTGAGCAGCGCAACAAACACAAACAAAGACAGACAATGGCGATGGCACACTTTCCCCATGTGTCCACGGCCAGGCCTTTGAACCACAGCGCTTTGGCACAAAATGGCTGCCATGCGACTGTGCGGTTCGTTGACGCACAACAGTGTTTTGGACGGAGCAGGTTAGTGACCCATGCAGGATACAATTCACCCTCCTACTCACCAAAAAAAGAGAGGCATTATGCAAACTGGGCAGGCGGCGGCGATTGATGAGCACTTGCATGGACGCTGTTGTGGAAAACTGGGGCGTAAAGATGTAGCTGTTGAGATGATTACAGCTCATCAGCGAGGTTACGCAAGTGTTTGTTCGGTGAAACTTTACTCTTAGTTCAGTGGTGTGTGATTTTCTCCAGACTGACTTTCCTCTGTGAGCTGCAGCTGTGGTTTGTATCATAACAGGACTAAACAAGGTCAAGATGAACACAGTAAAATAGTCCTCACTAGGGGGTGGGACAAAATATTGATATGGAAAAGACACCCATGTTCTTACTTTGGGCTATGGTTATCAATATACTGGTTGTTAATATAAGTATGTAGTTACTTATTTATAGATATGGTTTAACCTTTTATAAGGTCTGGTTGTTTAGCATTACAATGAGCAAGGAGCAGATCTTCAGATAGTATTCCCTCCCAGCTTTTCACTGGAGAAACTACAAGTTCAGAATTGCTGTACCAGAACGGACAGATGTGCAGCGGACACATGTGTGACAGGAATGTACAACATTCATAAGAGGACAGTGTCCAACATAAATTTGGATGTGTAGCAACGCATCAAAAGTATTCCTACAAAAGAAAATAAAGTGTGTAAGTCAAGGTAGTGTCTCCAGATGTGAGTGGGGAAGTTTTTTTTTTTTTTTTTTTGGACACACCACATGTTTCCTGATGTGTTTGTACAGCAATGTGGACTTTTTTCTCTCTTTTTCCCATCAACATCTGTCCCAGTCCTGTAAAGATAAATGTCTTCTAACATGGTAATGAAGGGGTTGGAGGAGAAAACCCCTCCAAACAAACAGAGGCTTTCATATGTGAACTCACAGGCAGAGGGTGTGTGTGTGTGTCCTGTCTTTAAAAGAGTGCGTGTGAAAGAGAAAGAGAAAGAGGGAGGGTGTCAGTGAACTCACTGTAACCCTGTTCATGCAAGGTTACAAACTGGCAGCTCCCAGTGTTTGAGCTGGCCCACAAGTGGAGTCACAAGACAAGAGTAAAGCCACTAAGTAAGCAGTGAGGGAGCCGAACTTGTGTCTCCAAGCACCTGGAGCTGTAAACAGTGTCGGAGGCACGGTGTGAATGACGATGACGAACCCGGGGACACGTACCTTCAGCTGGAAGGGATGGATCTCATTGAGCGAATGTCTCCTCAGCTTCTTCGTCAGCGTCTTTAGCATGTTTCTGTTCGGGTTAGCTTATGGCTTATTGTCGGTCTCTAGCACTGGGAGTCGGGGACTAGTCGCTCGGCTGACATGAGCTGCACATTCGGGGGGAAGACACACGGGAGCCTGGCTTCACTTGGAGCGGACACACAAACAGCAATGGAAGACAGGGGACGCGGAGCGGCGGCGGACTTGTAGCTCGGAGTTAGCCGGAGTGAGACGCATGATAGAGCGGAACACGCCGAACTGCGCAGATGATGATGATGATGATGATGATGGTGTTGTTGTTGTTGTTGTTGTCAGCGGCTCTGCGGAGGAAACTTGTTATTCTCCACTTCGCTTGTTGTGGGGAAAAAAAAAAAGTCTCGAGCGTCTCTTTTTCTTTTCTTTTTGTTGTTGTTCTTCCTCCGCGTTCACTCACCGCTCGGCTGCAGCGCGTCGTCCGCCGGTCAACGCACCATAGTAATGACAGGGATAATAACGATGATAATAATAATAATGGGAATGATGAGACCAAGCCGCTCGCACTCACTCACACACACGCACACTCACACGCATACACACAACCGACTGCACACGCCAGGCACACGGACACACGCAGCCGGAGCGTCCTGAGCTCTGATTGGCTGCGGCGCTCAGTGATGTCATTCTCTCTCTCTCTCTCTGGGGGGGGTGAGAGAGTTAAAGCCACATTATCTTCTCTGTTTACTTCCTCTTTTACTACTGCTCCGTCATTTATATACAGTTCAAACCGCTGACTGTAATATGTACAGTTATAATAACTCTTATTATTACACATTTATACTCTATCTATCTATCTATCTATCTATCTATCTATCTATCTATCTATCTATCTATCTATCTTTCTTCTTACAGCTTCAATATAGACTCATACAAACAGCTTGATAAGCACTTGTTTTAGATGTATTATACTTATTAAATTTTAGACATTAAAACATTTTAATGATGAGATCCAACTATCTCTACCACATATCTTATTATGAGCTTATGATAATGACCAGTAAACACAGGCTGTCAGATGATGTTTCTCTAAAACCTGCAGTTTAAACACACGAGCACTGTACATTGGATCCAGCTCTGGAGTAGCTGCAGGACAGGACGCTCGGTGCTTGTCCTAAACATGCCTGACTCACAAGCTGCAGTCTCTAACATGACACTGTGTTTCTGAGCAGCAGCTGGCACATTGAGTTGTCAGTTAATGCAAAATGAGACGCATCATTGAAATCAAGTCCTTGACATGATTTCTGCATTTGCATATATGATAAGATGCGAATGTTTCCGTTTCTGTGGATCTCTGATATATTCTGATGTCCAACAACAGCCAGAGAGATGGAGATGGACAGAGAGAGAGAGAGAGAAAGAGAGCATCAGGTGTAATTGGTATAAGTGAGGCATCCAGTTTCAGTGATGTCATTCCTTGCAGCCACTGTGTTCTCTCAACTGCCGAAGCATGTGTGTATATGCTGCACACATGTACGCTGCAGTATCTCTTTATTCCCTGAAACATATTTATCCACACATTCATTAAACACTTTACACTATTAAACACTAAATGCTCAATATTAAGAAACATTACTAGCAGTTTATTTTTGTGTGGCAGTGCTGATGATGAGTATTAACGCTCTGTTGTGTCTTTAAAGGCTCGCCGCTCACCTACTTATGTGTAAGAGACTTTCTTACTAAACACCTCGGGTCAATGACCTGGTAAACTCTCCAAGGGGCCTCTGACTTGGCACCAGGTCAAGGTCAGTGCAAATCCAATTTGCTGCTTAATATAGACAGCAAGTCAGCAATACTCGAGTCCTGTCACACAGTAAAGGGAGGAGAGAAAAGTACTTGTCAGATTCCTGTTTCCGACGAGTCTCTTCACAGTTTCAGCCACAGGAGGGCAGCATTTCTATTCTTTCCAATGAATAAATGTTTTACTTCAGATAAAATCTCCTGGATTGAAAATAATCCTGGTATATTCTGTTAAAAACGGAAGTTTCTATTCTGTCAGCTATTTATTTTATGACAGTTTCTATTTTATCTGTCAGTAATTAAAAGAACATCCACTTACAGATTTCTAAATGTAATTAAAAATAAATAATTATTAAAAAATAATTATTTATATTATGGGAACTTGCTTTCCCATAATTCCCTCCCTTGCCTTATCCTTTTCCTTATCATTAACCTTAAATATAACTACTTCATAACTAACCCCAACCAATATTCCCAAACTGGTCCTGAGGAGATCTGCATATTTGCAGGAAAAGGTTCAAAGGAGGTCAAGAAAACAACCCTCACACACCATCTCTGGCATTTTAACGTTGAACTTGCTGTTGAAATTACCGTGTGATGAATGATGTACAGTTTGTACAACTGACTGCATCAGTCAAGTTCAAACGTCTGCTTGAATAACTGACATAGACTAAACGGTCATGTTTGCACTTGTTTGCCACAGCAAACACGGCTCGTGAGCAAGCAACAGTCTTGTTTGCTCTCTGCTGGCAGCTCAGTGACATTGCCCAGGTCCCTCAGAGCCGAGAGGGAGATGCGTGCAAGAAATGTTTGTAGAGTGTAGGAGCATGTGAGAGGTGTTTGTTCAAACCTCTGGGACTCTCAAAACCCCAGCACATCATCCATTTTTTCATATACTCATACTGCCCCTTAAATTTCTGCACCTTGTTACGGTTTCTCTGCACTGAAATTTCAAACCTTACAATTTTGCACATCATGACTGTTTTTACTGTTCTTTACAATGTCTGCAATTTGCACATGCCGTTTTTTCCCCATCTTGTTGGCCTTTGCCACCCAGCTTTTGCTACTGTAAATGTGTGTTTCCCCCTTGGGGGAGGAATAAAAAAAAACGTTGTATTCTATTATTCTTACCTGGTTGGGGGTAAAGACCAGATATCTTGTTGCTCTCATCCTCATCTTTAGCAATATACCAAAACATTGTGTGCAAGTATATAAGGGGGATATAAGAGATGAAATGATCAGTGCAAGTTTAATCTGAGAGGAGATTTTGAATCATCTTTTATGTCAAAATTTGATTTTCATTAGAAACAAACAAAAAAAGCAAATTAAGTTAACATACCACCATGTAAATGAATCCCACCTGCCTACATTCACACAGTCCAACACAGCTACACATGGAGACTCACACTGAGAGTCTGAGCATTGTCCACCCTCTTGTAATAGTTAGCTCCACTCTTGGTCTGGCCTTCACTAGCTTCTTGGGTGGAGATGAGGTCATGCCCCCTGAGCAGCAGCAGGACCAGGCAGCACCTATAGGTGATGCTGTTACCCCACTCGCTGGCCACTTTGACCCAACGTTGTCCAAATATGGTTTAATCTCATTTCCAGGAAACACTGTTTGACTTGATGACTGCACAGACGGAAGAATGTGGGGGCAAGAAATGATGCGAGCAGGCGGACGTGATGTCAACATTTTTCCTTCTCCCTCATCAGTTGTTTAAACATTGTTAAAATAGCTGATGACAAATCAGCCGGCTGACCCCCGAGCGTCATCGTGTCTGTTTTTAGTCGCGTACACAGCGAAATCTCGGCCCACTTGGCCTTGGAAGTCCTTGTCTTTCTGTTCCCCGCTGTCCGCGTCGCCCACGCTCTCCCCTGGATAGCGACGGATGGCCACAGCCTCTTCACTCACCCCCACCACCCTCCACTCTTCTCTCACCCACTGACCCACTGGCGGAAAGCGTGGGGGCCATCTGTGGTGGAGAGGCTACTTTTAGTCTCCCAGGCTGCTATTTTCTCTTCACTGCATAGCTTTTTAAGCACAAAACACTGGCCGGACTTACGCAATGCGTTTCTCACTCCTGCTTCTCTCTTGTATTGCTTCACAGGTTTGCACAACAGTGCACTTGGCCTGTGGCACCAACCTTACAGGAAGAATGGCAGTCGAATGTAGACATGAGAGGATTTTTTTTTTTTAATAAATGGAGTTCAAGATCAGACATTGCTGCTCATGTTAAGTTGGGAAAGTCAAGTCTTTTGTCTTGATATATTCAAAATGATAAATTCAAGGTCACGCTTTTAAAATATTTAAATATATAAATATTTCTTGATTTTGTATTATTTTTTTCTTTCACATTATTTTATGTGTTTACCGCTTTTATTCTAACCTTTTTAATTCCTTTAAAAGTGTCTTTTGAGTTTGTGAAGTCCAATGAATCTTTCTTTGATGTCTGTGTTTTATTTTGAAAAGTAACTCTCCTCTAGTTTCAGGTTACCTGCTTCTCCCGCCTCACCTCGTTTCCCACCTGTGTGATTGTAAGCCCCGCCCCAATGGGCTCCAGCTGTGTCCCATCAGCCCCTGTGTATATCCAGTCTGTGTCTTCCTCTGCTCTGGTTGCCAGTTGGCTTTGTTGTGTTCTGTGTCGATACGTTTTTCTGTGCCGCCTCTTTGTTCTTGCAGAGTTTTTTTTTTTGGTCCTTGCTTTGTGTTTTGTCTAGTTTAGTTTAGCCTCCCCTGTGTCTTTTGCACAGAACCTTTTGTGTATCCCTTCAGTGAAACAGCCTAAGTATAATACAGGCAACTGTTAAACTGGTGACAAACAAATACACACATTAAAACCAAACTCTGCCCTCAGGATATTTGAGTCTGAGAGAGAGCCTGTATTTAAGCACAGCACTCCTTAAGCGAAACATTGATATCAGTAAGCTGATACAACCAACGACAATACTAACACTTGCTATCCCTGAAGCTATCTGAATATTTAAAAGATCATTTGTAGCTCATGGCAATGCTCGGTAAACAGAGGAGAAGGATATAAATGCAAGGCCTAAAATCCCAAAGAGAACCCGAAGAATTGATGAGATATTTAATTAAGAAATGCAAACTACGGTATAATGAAGGCAGGAGAGGAGAAGTAAGAGGATAATTTAAGTCATTAGGAATCATTGACCTGGGAACAATTAATGTCTGAGCGTTCAGCACTGGTCCATCTGGTTGATGAAAAGACTAAAAAAAGCATTCTGTACAGTCTTTGAGTCCCACACTGCCAAAAAAAACATTTCCATCCACTGGAGCTCATATACCAGTCCCCTAAACAGGGATCCAACCTAGCACTATGAACTTTTCATAAACAAATAAATACATTAGATTTTGTTGTGCTGCAATGGTGCGAATGTGAAATATATAAAAATAAATGTTGATGATGTAACAGACACAGATCTTTTATGCTTTCACACGAGTTGCATGAAAGATAAAAATGCCTCTGCCTCGTGAAGGAATGAAGTCACAGTTTCACACAGTGACTCATGGAGATTTCTGATGACTCCAGAGGAAAAAAGAGGCATGATGTGAGTGTCAGTTAAAGCCCTGACAGACACTGTTCCTAAAGATAGCTGCTCTGACCACAAGTCAGTCTTGTGCTTTAAACCATGTTGATCTAAGACACATGACACAAGTTAGGGAGAAACAAGCAGTTCCCCCTGTTTCACACAGCAAACCCAAACTGAGCAATTACACACTCTGGCTGCAGTCCTCCACGTCAGCGCTGATTTGAACCTCAGACGTGAGTGTTTACCCGCAGTGACACCTTCCTCTCCAGGGTGGACTTTAAATAGTCATGTTCAAGCTTTTCCATAAGATGTTGGCCAGTTGCACCGTGCTGGCCTTTAAAAGCACTTTGTCCTCCACAGCTTGTTTGTATTTGACAGTTTTTCCAGTCGTGTTTGTTCATTTGCAGCAGAGCAAATGGTGAAAACTTTCAATGGAAAATATGGCCCGTCTTTCTGGGAACACAGCCTTGATTTATGACGTGCACTCACCTTCACAAGTGAAACGGATGTTCAATTACTGACAGACCATGCCCACACAGTGACGGAACATTCAGTGTGTGTGTGTATCTCGTGGTGATCTGAATAGAAGAGAATAGAACGTTTTTATTCCTTCAGTAGCTGTTACAGTAGCAACAGCAGAATAGCAAAGGGCAGCAAAACAAACAATTTAAGTAAAATATAAAACTGAAAATATTCTGAAATGCTATATACATAAGAGAAGAAGTACAGGTGTTGATGGGAATAAAAACTGGCATGTGCTAATTGCAGACAAAAAAGAGTAAAAACCGTCATAATGTGCAATCAGGAGTTATGGCCAGGATGTGGTCCACAGAGCATTAAGTAGTCTCTATAAAACACAAGTACGTTTGTACATCAGCATTTAGAGCCTCGTGCAGAGGATTAACCAAAAGCTTATACTTAACTTCCTGAAGCATCAACGGCAAAGTGTACCTAAAGTATCAGAGAAATCATTACTCATGCAATACCCCAGATCCTACTTTTGGTACATTGTGTTAGGTTACAGGAAGATTTTTAAGGGAGGGAACTTTGGTTACACATTTGTACTGATCAAATTTAAATGGAACGTGAATGTCTGTAAAACAAATACCAATGGCTTTCTGAAGTGTGTGTCATTATAAACTCTTTTTAGAAAATCCAATATTTGGGCCATACTCGAAATAACTGTGCAGGAAAATACCACGGTTTCACTCCAGGAAGAGAAATACACATCTGAGTTAATGAAGCATATGAACCTTTATTCATATTTAATATTTCATTAACTTGATCATGTGTTTTTCTGTAATATCTACAGCTGAAAGGTAAATGCATTAGGTGTATTTGTGTCACTTTTAGCTTTTCACTAGCTCGGGCTCCTACACGCGAGCCTAACCTGAAGGGAACAACAGGGGGCAGCAGAGTGTCATGGTGCAGTCAGGGCCTTGTCCTCCTCAGACAACTGTATCTTGATAAGGCAGGAGAGAGCGAGAGAGAGAGAGAGAGAGAGAGAGAGAGAGAGCTGATTTAATGAGAGCAATAGGAAACACAGCATGTTGCAGCTGCCCTCGTCACGGGCCTGGTATGGGTGCACTGCACTCAGATGAAGGATGGAGCTGGGCCATCCGCGGCCAAGATGAACAGAGGCGGGGGGCCTCGGGGTGCCACTTCCTCCCTTTCCCTCTCTTGGCAGTCGCCATAATTGCTGAGGTTGCCTAGCGACCGGAAGCCTGGAAACAGAAGGTGTCACTTGTTACCTCAGAGCTCGATTTAGCCAGACTGTAAAATAGCCACTGGTTGGATCATGTCGGGTGGAGGGGGGCGAGTTACTAAAGATAAGCAGCAGAAGGCTGGGGAGAGAGAAAGAGGGGGGAGGAGGGGTCAGAAAATAGACAGAGGTCACTATGATGACCATTCATGACGAGGGTATTGTCGTTTCCTGCTTATATTCAAATGAACACATAGAGCTTCTGGTTACTAAATATATAAAAAATAACATTTCCTGCCCTGTACGCTATTTGGGAACCAACCACTGGTGTGCAAGAATAAATAACCAGTGTCAAGTCTTTCTTCAGCAGTATTTTTGCATGATAATGTCCCTTCAGCACATTTTAGTTTGTGTTCTTGTCAGCGAGCCGGCTGAGGTCAATTACAGACCAATAAAAGTAGGAGTGAGGCTCTGTGGTTCCAGCATGTGGGAGGAGATCACGTATCAGCGTTGTTGCACTTTGTAGCACACGCCCACAAAAGCTGATGAAGGTAAATGTATTAATTGCTCAATCCAAGTGATTATTTTTAGCGGCAATTTAGGAAGTAAGAAACTGCAGATATCAGTGTTTTTACAATATGACAGAAGGCAAGAGTATGTGTTGTCCTTTGTGATGAAACAAAAGTCAATCATCAACGGTTTTCAATGAGTAAAGACTTATAAGTGGACAAAACGCCACGCGCCTTAGAAACCTGGAGCTGAAACATTATTTTGTCTTTTGCTAAACCTGGTTGGATTTTAATGGGTATTTTCCTGTGGATGGAGTTCTGATAGACTGAAGTATTACTTTAAGAATTAAAATACAAAGCAACAGAATCAAAGTATATAGTATGAGCTAACACAATAGGTATACATTTAAGCAAAGGGCATTAGAGTCATATCGGACCTAAAGTTATGATGTGCATGTGAGTGAAGTCACTGACTGGACTCCACAGTTAGTTATGGGATTCTTTTGAACGGCCCATTTGAAATTCTTTTTTCTCAGAATCACTTCCCATCATGATGTCATTAAATGCTTGTCAGTCTGAATCTTGATGTTTTTCTTTCCGACCGCTCCTCTTCCTCGTCGTCTGTCCTCCTCCTGCTTCCGCTCTTCTGTCCTTAGCCCTCACCCCGCCTCCTCTCCTCCTCCCTTCCTTTTCTGTTTTTCCTCCACGTGTCCCTTCCCTCCGATGAGCCTTTCCCACAAGACTGTACAACTCGTTCTCCTCTTTCCTGTCCCCATTCATCCCCATTATTTGCCCCCCCCCCATCTCCCACTGTCACCTTCTCTCAGGCCTTCCACTGACTGCCTTTAAAACCCCTCCCTCCCTCCCTCCCTCCCTCTGCACCATCCAAGCCTCCATCTCTGGTGTGCGTACAGCGGATGGCAGCAACCCACTCAGTCCTCACAGGGAGCAGAAGGTTTGTCCACTCCCACTCAGGCTTTGCGTCATGGAACACGGAGAAATAGAGACAGAGGAGAGAGAACAGATGGGAGGAGGACACACTGGCTGCCTGTTTTATAACATTACTCCTAACAACACCGTGGTCATCAGTGGGACTGTGTAAAGTAGCAGGCTATTGTGGACTCATCAAGCAGGGCCTAAATATAGACCAGGGCTGGATTTAGAGGTGCAGGAAGTCACAGAAATGGCATGAGGAGGAAATGTAGTTTGGGAAAGGTTGGACAATTTGTCAATGATTCAGTTGAAAGTGATGCTGCTGGAAGAGAGACACGGGCTTCTGTGTTTAGGAACAGAATGATTTCGATAAGCATCAAACAAAAGGAATGAGTGTTCTCTTTTTTATCAATGGGAACCAACTTTTCAGACCATGAACCCACCCTCATGCACACGTTGCCTCAGTGTGGAAATCCAATTTGAGGGCTTCGCTCTAACAAGATTGGCGTAACCATAGCGACATGATGCGCATCAGTGCGAGACATCATAACTGACACAATCACTCCCCATTTACGTAAGCGGGGACACAGTTTGAAGCACTCTGCTGTTATTATTCCAACCGGCACCGGCTCCTTCCTATGACTTAAATAACAAGCATTGCATAAGATCCTGGTCTCAGATGACAATTGCAAGGAAGAGGCAAAACTGTACAAATTGCACTGGGGATAGCGTTTAAATACGTTCAGATGCAAATGCTGTTTACTGGATTTACACAGGAACAAAGCAAAAATGAGATTCTGTTGCTGCATGTAAACAACAGATTACATCTCTTGACGGCAAAGCCTGAGCAGGAACACTCAAATCTGGGTCGCAAGTGAAAGCAAACATCCACCCTGGGAGAGAATTCCCATGTTTGTCCCCCAGAGATCTTAGACAGCTGGATTAAGATGTACAGACAAGTGGCCTCAAAATCTCAGCACGGCGAAGAGACCAGCGTGTGACGCTATAAGGCAGTTTCTTTTTTCTATGGATCAGCCTCACTGATATTGAACTGAATGTGTCAGTGTGAGGACATGATATCCAGGGTGGTGTGTGTGTGTTTGTGGGTTTATGAGATTGTCTCCTGGTTCCGTTTCTGTTGTGTGGATACTGATGATGATGATGATGATGATGATGATGTGAGCTGAGAAGCATAATGAAAGTCGCCCAAATCCTCCACCAACAAACTCTCACACACAATTTAGCTTTGTATTATTTTTATAGCTTCTGGGTTAATAACGACCTTGAGCATTAAATGCGTGATAAAATCAAAGTGGCTTTTTTCCTGGAAACAGTGGTTGTCAGACAGAGAAGACATACATTTACATTTATTAGCTTGTCCCCTGTTTGTAGTGTGTGTGGGTTTTTTTGCATATCCAGCCCCAGCTGGAGCCTGATTGTCCCTAAATGTGCCCTTTTAAGCCTGGCTCACCATTAAATTGGTAGAATATCACAACTGAAGAGGAATCCTTCTGTTTTGAAGAAGAAGTATTGGTCTTGGTCTGGCAGCTGTGGTTGAGGAGCTACTGCGGCTCAGCCATTAACCAGAGGGTGAGTGGTTTGATGCCTGGCTTGTCAAGTCCACGGTTCTTACACAAGATATTGATCCCAAATTGCACCTAGATACAGAAAAAACATTGCACTCAGAAGCACTGAATGAAGTGTGTTTGTGAAAGGGAGGGTGTGAAGCCCTTACAGTCCATTAATCCTCTTCTTCCGCATCCACTGATATTATAAACCCTTCCTCCTACCTCGCTTCATATTGACCCTGCAGCCTGAACAGGCATGTTTTTCTGCAGCATTCTCCTCCTGTGGCTCTTTCCTCACCCCCTGCAGAGGGAGATCAGTTCATGTGACATCATCTCACCCACGACCTGAGTCACAACAAGCTCTGGTGAAGCTCTGCTGAACCGAAGAGTTTAATCAATCACAACAATCTGCACCGAGATGTGTCATGGCTGCTGTCCGAGGCGGCCGATCCTGGGACCACCAGGGAAGAGGGAGCTGTCTGCGGTACTCACCATCACAGATCTGCTGACTGGAGAGACCCCTGCTGAGAGGAAATGAAATCTTCTCCGGCTGTGGAATGTAAAGGTTTCTTAAAAGGCGGCGTGGGAGAAAATTCTTCTTCATGTTAATCGCTCTGCTGACATGAACTTTCCGCTGACCTGTAGACCACCTTACAGGGGCTACATGAATAATCTTTCAGTAATAACCCTGCTGTTTAAATTTTTGTCCACGGGTCTGCTGTCACTTCCTGAACCCATGAAGCCAGGGACTAGCGACAGAGCGTTCACCATCAAGGGCCCAGGGCTCTGGAATAAATTGCCTCAGTAAATGAATTTGTCTAAGACATAACCCTGAATTTGCTTTGGATACCAGGCTTTTTGTTCTCTTCTCATTTTAAAATTGAAGTACTAAATGTAGTATTTTCCCCCTATGTTATCTTGTTGTGCACCAATTTGTACTTTGGGTTGACTCATGATTTATTTCAGGCAGTAATAGTAATCAATATCCATATGCATATTAGATATATCACTGTACATGAATGATTAATCGTGAACATTGGTGTCTGCTTTATAGGCAGATGAACATGTGTGTGATGATGCAGGCTGGGTGTTCCTCCTTCATCCTATGACATATTTGAAGCATAGCACAGGTCACGTGTAATCGTACAGATTCAGACATGTGGAGGTGACGCGATGGAAAACACTCCATAAAATCACGTTTTGTAACTTCTTCCGCCCCCTTTTTTATAATAATGAATAGGTCACCATGCTGACGCAAGCTGGGGAGTTGTGAACCAGTGTGTGGCGGCCTCTGAGTGTGTGTGTGTGTGTGTGTGAGCGAGTGAGTCATCGCTTCACCCACTGTGATCATAGGTCAAAAGAACAGCAAACTGTTGTGACAGCTAATAATGTGCTAGTTGGGACTTGTTTGGTGTAAGTGGTGAGTGTGCGCGCGTGCACATGCGTGCGCGTGTGTGAATGTGCACTGCACTGTGTGACCTGGGTCGAACATGCTCACAATTCTCTGACCTGCACTGCAGCAGGTATGAGATGCTGCTGATCCTACTGTCCATCCTCACCTCGATCCATGTCACACGTGTCTATTATTTTATTTCCTTACAACCTGAGTCCAAGTAATGGTCATTGACACCCTCTCTGTAATAAATCCATCCGTCCTGAAATAGATACAAAGTCGTTAAAGATCCATCCTTCCTTCCATGTGTTTCAGTCATTTCTGTCTTGTCAGCCCTCCTTGTCTTTGAAGTGGACCCACCTGCGACTCATCATAGCCAGTATATAAAGCCTGGTCCCTGCAGTGGCTCTTCTGGATCGATCCACTCAGTGGCGTCGTGCTCTCTGACATTGTGCTTTTTTGGGAACCGCTCTAATGATTTTGTTTGTTGCCTGGTTGCTAATTTGTACTTGTCCTTCAACTCTTCAGATCCTGTCTGGCAACTAACCTGTGTCTGCGTGCAAGTATGTGTGTGTGTGTGTGTGCGTGTCTTTGCTGTGGAGCTGTGCACATCAGGTCTACGACATCATTATGCACACACCTTACCAGCCTGCACTGCGGCTGCTGATTCAACTGGAAACCACTTTACGGGATTGGCTCTATTTACAATACAAAATGGACACAATCTATACATCTCATCAGCAGTTACATGGTTCAACACTTCATCTAGAGGTTGTTTTAAAGCTGCATGGTCAACAGTTTAATATTGATCGCATGTTTCACTGAAAAACAAAGGAGAACCTCCATGATGGAGCCGTCTCACAATTGGTCGAGAGAGTTTCCTGGCAAGATGTTGTTTTTGCATTTGGAACTTCACTTCACAATGAATTCCCAGACTCTGGCTCCAAAAGACATCTTGGGTACAAAATGGTAGCCTTCGAATCTGGGATGTCTTGGAATCCTTTCTGGATAGAGAGATGTCCATCTTCATATGCAGTCTGCGGTGCAGAGCTGTCACATACATAATAATGAGGAGACTTACAAGAAAGCAGTTTGTGTTGTACACAACGCAGCAGTATTTTATATTACAGTGCGATTCAGGTTTGAAACTGATCTTCTGGTTATGACCCACTCTACCTCCTGAGCCACAGCCACCCACAATCTGGAACACACTCAGGTCCTAAAATGCATATAAATGAAAAAACATTTCATTTTTGCATAAGATGAGAACTGACATATGAGAACAAGTTGAATATTTTATTTGAGATCATAAATGCTAGGCGACATATTTAATAAATGTTAAGTGCAACAGTATGAAAGAGCAAACGGACAGCATGGTGGAGGTTTTTCAGAATGAGACTCCGCTGGGCTGAATCACATGGTGTCTGCCATTCAGAGTTTTTTGATTGAGAGCATAAAGAAAGAAAGTGAGCAAACTACAGGTGTACCATTGTTAATATCCAGCATAAAAATCTCCCCCGCGGGGTCAAAAACATCCATCAAGCTCACAGCTCCGGCCTTGACTCCTCCGTGTCTGTCTCGTCAGCTCTTCACTAATAACTTTCATGTGAATGAACCGCCGCTCCAATTTTAATTTGCTCTCCCTCAGTTGTCCTCCTGATAATAAACTGCCGAATCTCAAGGCTCAGAAGACCTTGAAGCCCCTGTTCTTTCCTGTGTAAGCAACTTTGCGCTGGGAACCTGAGCTCGATTCACCGAAATGTAAATGAGCGCATTCATGATGCAGGAGGTGGGAAATGGTGGGTTGTAAATGAAAATAAAGAGCAGGTGAGACGGAGCGAGGGAGTATGAGTGTGGTGGAGGGGGAGAAGGAAACAGTAGCAAACGTCAAGAGTGGCTGTGGAGAGGGTTGAGTGGGTGGGCTGGTGGTGGCGGAGGAGGAGGAGAGCTGGAGCTAGTGGTTCCAGCCTTCTTCTCAGAATTATCCCTCAGTGACGCAGGCTCCTCCACACATACTGACAGCTGCTCCCTGCCTGGTTACAGCGCTCCTAGGCCCGTCCAATAACATTCATGTTCGTTTCCGCTTTATCCTCCGCTGGGTTTCACCAATACAGCTCCATTTAGGGCCAACGGGTGCATTTTCACCAACTACTGTTTTTGTTTTCCATGTAATCCATGAACTAGTGGGACCAGAGAGTCAGTTAATAATCTTCATTTTAGAAGGTAAGCTTTGAAAGGAAATAACCTGTTATTCACACTGGGCTCCCCTCAGGCTTTGTTCCTCTGTGACGACACAAAGACCAAAATACCCCAAATGTTCTAGATAGTTATAGGGCCTTCACTGATTACAGAGACATTAACACAGCAAAAATCACAATACAAATATTGATCGCCAATTCATTGAATAGTGTTCACCTAAAAAGTTGTTACTGTTTTTACTGTATAATCCAATCCGCTGTTATTATTTAATCATGCCATGTTTGGAAGCCACTGCCGCTCGTCAACAGTCATGCAGAATGATCATGTGCTTTTTGGAGCGTCTCATCATGCCAGTGTTTCAGTGTGAACACACAGAAGGCTGTGTGACTTTCAAAGCAGTTAAAGAAGGGGACTTCCACTGCCCCACCCTTTCATCTGCCACAGAGAGACAGGCTTTCACTGAGGTCTCAGGACATTCCAGAGGGACATTCATCTTTTCTCTTCCAGCCCATTCATGAAATCTGAGCTGCCTCACTTAGACGAGACGACGATACAACTACTACAACAACAGCAAAAAGTCGGAACTATAGTTGGAATGAAATCAGATGCATTAATTAGAAAAGTACTTTGACACATACAGGGAGAGATAAGTGTGTGATTCTGTCAGAGGACGACAGGAGCAACGAACAGATGTTGGTTGTCAGTGACAAATCCCCAAGTACATCTGAGATGAGAAGGAGAATAATCACAAGGCTTCACAACAAGTGGATCTGATCATTCCATCTTGGTGAGAACATCTTAGCAGATGCTCATTTCTGCTTTCTCATTTCTACCATTCAAAAGGAGGAGAAGTTTGTATTGGATGGTCTAAGTGCCTCCTTGTGCCGCAGAGGCAGGTGAGGTTGGATATAGACATGGTATAAAACAAGTACAAAACTGCAGAGTAGCTCTAGAGTCAGATCATATTTTGAAGATTAATGAATTAATTCCCAGAGTTAAAATATCTCTATGCCCCCTGTGTTTTCAATATGCAACCTCCTCTCTGGTAAGAAGAAAAGAGAGTCTGAAATCCATCCTCAGTTTCCTCTCATAGTTGAAAGACCCCACTGGATTCTTGAAGCTTATTAATACATAATGTACCAGGGGAACCACCTCCTATGGTCTCCTTTGGCCTCCAGCACTGTTCAGTCTTTAGACACACAGGGATCTATATTGTCATGCCAATTAAATTAAGTCTGAAACAGAGCAACTTTATTACTCTGATTAAAATGCTTAAGCATACCCAGATTGGCCTGTGTGGCTACAATACAAATTACAATATCCTCAGTGGCTCAAAGGATAATGATGATGTCTTTATGCTATGGGAAAAATGTGGGTTCATGTCTATTCATAGACGTGACTCAAAGGCCTAATCTTTGAACACAATTGTGTTCACAAGGATTGTTTAGTATGTCAGTCTCTAGTTGTCCGATATGTGTGTACTTTTCATGTCAGTCCTGTGATGGACAGGTGACAGGATGTACCCTGCTTTTTGCCCAAATGTCAACTGGGAATGGATCAACCCCCCACAAACCTCAAAGGTGAAGATAATAGATGGACAGATGGAAGGGACAGTGTCATTTTCATCAGTCCTCTTTGTTCAGTGGACATAATCAGACTGTTGGACTTTAACCAGAAAATTTGTTGTAAACTTGCACTATTACCACATTAATAATGATACGGAACAGTTGTTTAGTTATATTTAATTCGATTCAATTGTATTGGTACAACACCCTGTCATAATATGCATTATCTCAAAGCACTTTACACTTTACATCAACACATTAAATTCTATAAATATAGAAAATCCCAACAGTCCCCAGGATGAAAAAGCACTTCACTGTGGAGAGAAAAACTGCCTCATTAACAGGGAAAAAGCTCTAGAACCAGGCTCACTGTGGGCAGCAATCTGATAGAATGAACAAATATACTTAAGGTTAGCACAAGAAATATTAAAAAATGATATTCGGAATGAACTAGAAATATAAAACCAAAAAAAGACTATAAACCATAGTAAACCCAGAAACAAACAGGATCAAGTCTGACTGTATATAAAACATGATTTTGCTAAGAAAAAAGAAAAATGAATGAGATTTCCCTGTGTCGTCACTGCTCTGAAAATGTGCTCTGTACCTTTAAGAGCACCCGGAAATGTTTGTTGAACCGGATGTTCAAAATCCCAATGTGACTTACACTGTGATGATTTACACTGTGTGTCTGTAGCAGGTGATAGTCTGTACAATGTTTCTCACCGCAGTAAATTGTAAGTATCTTCATGTCCGTGTGTGGATATTAAAAAGTGTGATGTGTGCAGACGTATAGCGAACTCAAACGTCGGTAAATAAGCATATTAATGAGCCTCAACTGAGCTAGCTGACGGCTAACCCGCCGATGCTAGCGCCATTATACAGCCAGGACACTTGTTAGTTCAATGTTTTCATTTCTGGATGCTGTTACGTTTCTTTTTGTAATTAGAAGATATCTTTGCGGCTAACGACTGTCGCATGAACATGCTGAGCTGTAATGGTGTGGTTCGTCCCCATATATATTCACATGTGCTCGGTCTGCTTTCTTATTCCAGTGGCCAAGGCGAAATCCAAGTAAGTCTATCCGCGTAGTTATAGAGACTTGATGTTGCCATCAGGCTGAGGCAACGTATGAGGCAGTCATTGGTCACACTGACCCTGTGTTTTGTTGTCAGGACCATCCTGGTGCAGATGATCAGCACAGCGGGCACAGGTTACCGCTTCAACACCAAGAGGAACCGGCTCCAGGAGAAAATGGTGCTGCGCAAACACGATCCTATCGGTAAAATGTTAAAATATATATAATATAACAACAATATATGAAAATGAAGCTTTTAGCCACATCAGTATGCATCATGTCTGCCTCTTGTCTCTCTATATGTCCTTTGAATTTGAGTGTGTCTGGACAAAGTTAATACTAATCAGACTTTGTGTCATAAAGAAAATGCTTATTGTATTGTGTAGTGTCAGGTGATTGTTTAGTCAGTTGAAGACGTATTGATACGTCTTCAATAAAGAAAAAAGAAATCCAGTTGCCTTGACTAAACGATCACCTGATACTATGACCTGGATGAATGAGAATCTCCACAGACGTATTATGTAGTGTGTATATTGCAACTGCATCTGTGGCTTTCCAGGATGAATATTGTTTTATTATTTATTTACAAGTAAAATGCTTTGATGGCTACCTTAAAAACATACAGGAATACATTATTAGTAGTATTACCTTATAGAAGAGGAGCTGTTTGTTAAACATCTGCAGTCAGGTTGCTTTTGCTATTATACTATTCTTTCCATTGTGTGTGTGTGTGTGTGTATACAGACCACCACTTTTCAGCATCTTTTTTGTGTACAAAATACTAGTTTTTCAGTAGCCACTGTTGTAAGATTTGAACTGAATCATCAAAATATCAGCCTGATATACATTTGCACCTCCTTTTATAGGGGGAAAGAGACAAGACAGCCTTAACACAGATCAAGCAAACATTCCATTCCAAACAGG
Source organism: Pseudorhombus dupliciocellatus (assembly GCA_016785235.1). Lineage (NCBI taxonomy): Eukaryota > Metazoa > Chordata > Actinopteri > Pleuronectiformes > Paralichthyidae > Pseudorhombus > Pseudorhombus dupliciocellatus. The sequence goes on along the minus strand of JAFBJW010000191.1, from coordinate 109,717 downwards.
CATGATATGGGATGGACACTGTACAAGTTAAAGAAAATGGTTTACAGTAAACTTAAACTTTTTAAAAACAGACTGGGTCAATTCTCTACCACCCAGTTACAAGCTTAAATTTCTGTTCCATCACTCATTCTTCTCCACATTTCATTTAAATTCTGCTGTTCTTCTCTTTTCAGTGAACACACATGTCCTTTTCATTGAGAAGAAGAAAATCAGATCTATTTAATAGTGAAGAAAAATGGACAGCATAAACCGTCAAGGTTTAATCTATTGTCTTGGATGATACAAGATGTGGGCTGGCTGAGGGTTTCTGCTTGTCTTCTGTCAGAAGGCTTTAACCCTCCCTTCTGCATCAGTTCATCATGATGCAAGCACAGGCTGAGCTTCAACTAAGTCTTCATCCCCTCTATTGCCACTTCACAAAGGAATACTTTGTCTGTTCAGCAGATTTATTTTGTACAGTAATGTATCGGTGATAATGATTCAGTCTTGTTTTGTAATTCATAAGCGTTTAGACCATGGAAATGTTCTATGACCACAACCAGCTGAGGTTGGTCAATCAATTATAGCCCATAGAAGATTCTATGTTAACATACTTGTGAATTATATAACCGTTTAAAAGGAGTGAGATTAAAATAAGTTGTTCAAAAATGGCTTTGTGTGTTGTCATCCATGACATCATTAGGTACAGTTGTTATTTCAATACTAATTCTTATTAGTGTCATAAAATTCAGATGTCTCTGAAGCCGCAGCATTTTATCAGCCAGTGTTTACTCTTCAGTAAGATCTGTTCCAGACTGGTCCAGCTGGCGTCTACTCGCTCATGAGCTGTTCCTCGAACAGTTCAGCTGGCAGGTTCTTTTTGAAGGGGTAAGACGTCTGCGTGCCGACAGCCTGCACGCTCACTCCTGCCACCTGATTGGATCTGTAGACCATCTCCTCCAGAGGCATTGTGGGATAACTAGCCATGTAAAATGCCAGTGCTCCGATGAAGCTGTCACCGGCACCCTGTGAAGACACAACAGCGTTATATGCTGTTTAAATCATTTCATCTGCGGTGCCAAAGCTGCAGTCATTGATAGGGTTTAACTTCCCTGTAGAAAATAGTAAAATTGATCGTTAAATTTTAAGTTTAATTCAGTGTTTTGTGAAGATAATGCGACATGTCTGGATTCATGACGTGATGGGAAGGTTCAGTTTGACTGTCAGTGATATGTGAACAGTAGGGGGTGCTATGGCATTTGCCAGCTGTTTCTCCAGGTCTTATGCTGCCCATGGAAGCTCCAGTCATTAGGATTGGTTTACTGAAGATCACGCAATTTATCTCAGTCAGCTGTTTAAGACAAACACTGGCATGCTACTTTAAATCATATTCGCAACAGAGTCATATTGAGGCAGAATCAAACAAGATGTGATAGGCTCATTAAAACCTCATAAACATGGTACAACAGGTACACAGCATCCTTGGATATTTTAGAAATCCCAGTGTTCCTATTATCAAGTGTGTGGGTGTTCAATTATTTAAATCTGTTTACATGGCTTAGTTTAACCAACACCAAAAGTGAATGAAATCAGATTAAACACGTAAGAAAAATATAGTTATATTTACAAAATAACCGATCACTGTGAAATGGCAGTTACAGCTGATCGCTTTACAGAGTCGGCTTTAAGCGCTTTAAACACCAGTGACGCTTACTTCACCATAACTGCCAACAGCTTTGGTTTTGGCTCTATCTATGAACAAATAAATCATCCCTTTTTCCCTGCTCATCTATTGATAGAAATGGAATGTGCCGTCTACGCCCTGAAGGGGGGTTTGACTGAGACAGGAGACCAAGTGAAGTAGGGCGGAGGGGGGGGGGTTCACTGATGGGAAAAGGCACAATGGTATGTGGCGACACGCTCATGTTTAACCACAAATGGCCCCCCGACACTGGTTCTCACAAGCCTGCTCCATTACTCATCACTTCGGCTCTCAGAAGAGTTCGGTGCAGTCTGAGCACCTCTGTTAGCCTGTTACCCCCCCTAACCCCCCGCCGCCCTCCAACCTCAAAGTAACCCCTTTGTTCAGGGCGAGAGTTGTCAGTTGTGCCGGATGATTCAGGGACATATCCTGAAAACTAAAAAAAAAAAACGAACCCCGACCCCATCCTGGCAGAGGGCAGTGCCCTGTGACAAACGGAGCCACAGGGAACAGAGAACAGGGCCCATGTTAGCCGGGACATGTGGAGGGTGTGGCTCAAACACGTGGATGTCACAAGCAGTCAAAACTACAATTATTTCAAGCAAATTTTGTTCAGAATGAAAAATAACTTGCTCGAATTTCACATAGTAAAAACAATATCTGTGTTTATCCAACACATTCCCACATTTTGTCTATTTATTGTTTTTATGGCCGTGCTGGACCATCTGTCACACATTTACTGCTTTTATTTTTATAGCTTTTGATTTTGTTTAATTTTATGTCTATTTACATGTGATTTTTAAAAAAATATATGAAGCACTTTGCAACTTTATTATGAGATATGTTGTGTATATATAAATCTCATTACAAAAAAGGACCCCACCACAGTGTAGGCCCCTGCCTAGACTCCCAGACTGGAAGCTATACTGGAAAGAGTGAGATCAGGGCTCAAGCATTTCTCAGTCCGGGTGGATTTCCAGTGTTTAAAGCCGTTGTGTGTTTATGTCTCCTGTCTGGTAGCTGGGCAGGGCTACAATACAGCCAGCGTTTGGAAATAAGGCTTTGGTGAAGCCGTCCCACTGGTTTGGCTCCGGCCCATCTCCTCGGTTCACACGTTGCTGCTGAAACCACTCGACTGGGGGGTGGATGCTTGGGAATCGACAACCACAGCACCTTGAAGAGGCCAGAATTAACAACTGTATTCAGTGGTGGAAACCGCATTTTAGTCCGTGTAATCATGGCCACATCATTATTATCAAGCCTCTTCATTTTTCTTTTATGTTTTGAATCACCTGCTAATCTAAAACCAAATCCCAGCAAACACAACCCCCTTTGTCTAGTGAGACTCAAATCGGGTGGAACCGAAACCGGTTCCTTCAAGCTAATACCAGCATTCAGGGCTACGTTTGTTAATTACCAATGTTTTATTATGTTGCTGATACTGTTTGTGTCGTAGGCGAGGCTTTCTTCACTAAGTGGGAAAAACCCCCAAAACAATTTACATTCAGATAATAGTGAAACTCAACTGCCGCTGCAATTAAATCCTCCCCAGTGTCAGAACATATTTTTAAACACATATAAGTTATTTGTAAAATTGCTATTCTATCAAGTTTTGTCTTTTTTATGTGGTTTTATCTTTAATATAACAATTCATTATCTGTACAGAATTTTTAAATACATACTATACATTATTGAGGTTTAGAAAGGATGTTGTGTAGTAACGGCTGTCAGTCTATAATATGTGAACACTTGAACACATGCAGCCCATATTCTAATAATCCTGTAGCCTCAGGAAATTACATTTGATTCATTATATTACATATTATAATATTAATATTATAATGTTTTCTATATTTGTGTCCTTGTTATGCTTAATGTGAATACTGATGCTTCAGTGTCAGTACCTTAAACAGTTAACTACTAGAACACTGCATACCTCTGCAGAGGCCCCCTGAGATTAAATATAGAGTATATACAATGTAAATTGGTATTTTCTATAAACTATTGACTAAATGTCAACCAATTAAAATAGTTCTTTTAAATTAACACCCCCAGTTTGACCTGTTCACACATTTTTCCCAATGTCTGCAGTCACAACAATTTTGAAAAACACTGCATCTCGTCAATGGGTGGGTCACTCAAGAAACCTTTCTCCATCTTACGATGTCTCCTTCCATAAGACGGGCAAGTGACGCTACCAGATCTAGTGAATGAAGCTCAACGAGGCTGACAAGCGCTACCCCCCTCAGTCGCGCTGCCGCTGCCCTCGACACAGTTTGGTGAAGGTTACATCTCAGGGGCCGTCAATCAAGTGACACAAGCGCTCGCCGCGGATGATCCGTGATGCTCCTGCTGGTCGGCTCTGTCCGCCGCTTCTTGACCTCCGTGCCGTTTGTCTGCGGGTTTTCCGCCGCTGCTCCGACTGAAGTTAGAAATTAGGATGGCAGACGTGTCTGTGAGGGGCTGGCCAAGTTAACGGAGGATGAGTTCAGAAGTTCTCTGTGCAGTTTGACGTGTCGGTAGTTTCGCAGCGCCAGAGTTGCTGAGCTCTCTTGATATGACTATAGTTTGTTGTCCTGTGGCAACTTGGATCAGTTCATTACAACTCTGACAAACCTACAGCCACTGAAAGCTTTCTATTTGCTGTCAGGAGCACAATTGTCACTGGTGTCCTGACCTTTTTGTCACGCCTCCCACCACAGCACGAGTCGTGTGTGTGTGTGTGTGTGTGTGTGTTTGGAATGAAAAGAAAACAGCAGAAGACTCAACGCAAGCTGCAATGACTGCCGAGTCTGTATAGAGAAACAAAGCGCCCGTCCACAAACTCCAAAAGTCCATCATCAGGAAAATCCAAGGACAAAGAGAGCAGCAACGCCCATGGACGCTGATTGACAAGTGATGTTTGTAAAGTGCAGTGTTGAAACCCCGCAGTGATTAGCCAATACAAACAGAGACTAAAATATCACAAACCCTATAGAAAAGAGAGCGCCACACTTCATATGTGCCATGCTACTGTCTGCTGCAGCCTCAGACCCTGTGACTGCATCACACCCAGAGGCCCCATGCAGTCTTGACTCCCATCCTGGTATGACAGATGGAACGACGTACAGTTAACTCCTGAAGCCTGCAGCCTTTGTCAATGAAAGGTACCCTGGGGATGGGGCAGTGATGATTCACGGTGGCTTCCACGCCCAGCAGCTTCCTGTAAGAGTGGCCAACAGCTGGGCACGACTCCTGTGAGGCCACGAGGAAGGAGGATTCAGGGATCAAAGTTCAATATGACCGGTCAGAGCTATCTTTGATCGTCTTTTATCCATTTAAGTCTGAAATCAAGCGAACTGCGACTTCAGTGTGCAGGTTGAAAACAAAAGGCTATGAACAGAATGCTCCATGCCTCACTCTCCCCTTCCAACCGTGGAGGAGCACCTGGTTGCTCTTCAGGCTCTTCAGGCTTGATTACTAGAGCCAGTGTCACTTTGACTATTGTGGGCTACTGTATAAACATGAGGTTCCAACATGGCAGACAAGGGTTTCTGGTGATTTGACACGTAATTACAGATCTAACTGCATCCAACACATTTCTATATTTTGTTCTTCTCGTATGTGCTTTATTTTAACCTCATCGTCACCTGCTGTTAGACCACTGTGACATACTTCGTACTGACAAATGCAAAAGTGAAGTCGCATTTCCATTTGAGCACAACAGTGATCAACATGACTTTTCAGAGGAGCGGCCTAACATCTGGGTTACAGCAGCAGCTGTAGCATGTGCGGCCCATTAAAACATGGTGATGTGGCTGATTTCTCATTGTGTCATGCTGACCCAGAGCTTGCAGGAGCGAGGAATGCATTGCTCAGGAGGTATTCCCTTACTTTGGGCTTCCAGGAAGGAATCGAGCAATCGCTCCTCACGTGTCTGCAGCCATAAGAGAGGGATGGGAATAATTTGACCTTCCAGCTGTAATGTCTGGTTTAGAGAGGACTGTCTACCTTTCCCCCTACACAGTGGACCTCCCGGAGCAATGGAAACCAATGCCACCCAAGTCCTGCTGGGGCCTACAGGCACTGTCTGTGTGTGTGTGTGTGTGTGTGTGTGTGTGTGTGTGTGCGCGTGTGCGCGTGTGCGCGTGTATTCTAACCTCATCTAACTGTCCACACAAAAACAGCTAAGCGTCTGATCTTACCGAGGGAAGCCTGTACTCAATTTAAGACAAAAGCTGGAGGGGTGGGGGAGGAGACCCACAGTAGATGAGTGGATTTGCTTTGTTATTCACCCAGACTCCAACCTTGACTCAGACCAAAGTTGCTCCAGCCGTTGAAAATGTGTTATTCAGATGGACGCAGGAGGAGCAAATGATGATGTAGTTACGGTGCGGCTATATGTGATCAGCAGACATGTTGGCAACCCCAACACCTTCAGGGACAGGTGATGACACGGAATCCAATAAAAATAGCAGAAAAAGGGGGGATTGTTCCGTGGCATTCGGCTGAACAGTAGCGTAGCTAAAATAGCGTGAAACCACAAGTGACTCAGTGTGTTGATAATAACGAATCACGGGCGAAAAATTCAGCCTCGACTCACATTCACATACTAGTGAAATCACTGCGAGACTCGAAAACAAACCCCGGTGCTGAGCAGGTCTTTGAAAAAGAAATATGTCATTATTTGGACAGCCAGAAATAAACAAAGAAAATTATAACACAAGTCATCAAAGTCAAAGCATTAAAATAACAGAGGATGCAGAAACATCATAACTGAGTTAAGAGCCCTGGGTTACTAGAACTGAGAAGTGAATAATGATCCTGATAACAACCTGTTTTTCTCTCTCTTTATCCAGTTAAAAAAAAAATCCAAAGGGCCTTACTGGAAGAGGGATTATGATGTCCACAAGAGTTAAACGCCTCACAATTTATGGGCCCATCAAAGAAACAGAAGGAGTGGGGGTGAGAGTGTGTGTGTGTGGGGACATGCAGCAGGCCCGACCACAGCTTTCTGCTGACTGATGCAGGCCCGAGAGGTGAGTCACGGCAGAGGAAGGGGGAAGGGGGAATGAGGAGGAGGACAGGGGAGGTGGGTGAAGCTCTCCCTGGGGCTTTTGGGAAGTCGGGGGGGAGTGAAGACAGCAAATAGCGCTAAGTTATGTTTGTTCGCTTCAAAGCTTGGGGGGGGGGGGACACGGGAAGAAGGAGGTCACACACCGTTAAAGAGAGCTTGTTCTTGAAACGCCAGAGTGACCCGGGATGATAAAGATGCTGCAGCTTGGCACTTCCTTTAGAGGGAGTCCTCAAACGCACCACGAGGCCTGTGTGTGTGTGTGTGTGTGTTTCTATTCTCTGTTACACACACTCTTTACCTCACTTTCACAAGATGTGATGTGGGTTTCATGTAAAAGCTCAGACTATGTGGTTGTAACTGCTCCACTCCAGTTTTTACTACACTGCACCGTGGCAAGGCATTTGGAAATTATAGCACAATAAAACTCCCCGGGGGAACTATTCGGCGAAAGAATCCATTACACAAACAATCGAGACGCTTTAATCAAACCGGGTAACAACAAAGAGGTGATTAACACCTTCATACGATGACGCATTCGGTCGGTTGAGCACGGGCGCCGCAAAACCCTCAGAGGCAGGATACACAAACACGCAGCCAGGGCTGCTGTGACGAAAACAAACCACAGAGGCCGGTGTGAAATGAGTCAAGTGACGCTGGCTTCATTTAAAGATTAGAGTCAGGGAAGGGGAAACAGCCGGTGGTCACCCAGTGTTCTTAAAACATTCCACTTGAGCAACAGACAGCTCCACGGCTCCGCTACAGATCTTAAGGCAGCGTGCTCGGCCGTGATGACTGGGCCGACAACAGCTTCTGTGTGACACAGCTTTGTTACGGAACAATAGTAACAGTCGAATGTGAGCATTTTCTGTGACTGTTTTTCCCTCTGTAATGTTGAAAATATAATCTCCGCTGTGGGCTGGATAATCTAATATTACAAATTCAAAAAAAAAAGAAACATGTTTGTCTTGTATATTATTGATTTTAGCTTTTTTGGTAATAGTACTTTAAATTATCACTTGAATACTTAAATATATATTATATGATAATGTATCATATAATTGTGAATACAAATATATAAAAAATAGTAGAAAATATATTGAATGTGTAACAACTATTTTATAGTTTCTGCTGTTTAATTTGAATAGAAGCCAAAATTACTGTGAAAGACCCAGAGCATTTCTTTGTTTGTGGGACCAAAACAAGTAAAAAGACAAAGACACTGTCTTGTACCACAAAGATTGTCACTGGCCTTTCCTAAAAATGTCTGATATTTTTTCGATAAATCAAATAAAAGTAAAATATTGAAATGAGTTAAAAACAAACACAATATAGGGGCAATGCTTACTGTAGTGTCCACTGCTGTGACTGCAGTCGTCGCAATATGCTTTGGTGTAGACGCCTGTGCCTTGAGCACCACGCAACCTTGAGGTCCCAGAGTGATGATGACCGACCTGCAGCCTTGTTTCAGCAGCTCCTTCGCGGCCCGATGTGCTTCCTCCACGTTAGTAACAGAGGAACCAGTCAGCAGCTCAGCCTGAGGAGTCATGACATCATATACACAAAACAATCTTCATTTAAACATTCATGATAACAGCACAGTATTTATTGAGCCCTTTTCTCCAAACAAGTGTGGTGTTTTTCTTTTTTTTCTGGCTCAAGGAGACAAGTTAATCAGAGGTTAGGAATTAAAATTAAAGATAGAGCAAAACCAGCGCTGCTGTGGCATACTGGGTGGATAAATGAGGGACTGAATGGTGGAAATTCCCTATAAGGCGCAGCACCAAGGACTGTGTGCAAGGCCCTGCATTTGTGTTCTTTAAAAAATCCAAACTAATCCTTTATTTTTTATTACTTTACAAAGTTCAGTACATCTTGACCACTTATTGTGCAGTGATCTCTAATTAGCAGCCTGTTGCCAGTCTCTTACGTCCTGTAGCCAAAGATCTGGCATGAGTCAGGTTTCTTCATCTGCCTCCAAAATGACTCAACAGTGACAAAGCAGGACTCAACAGCTGATGGTTTGGGAAATTCAGAACCACAGTAAATGAGCCCCACCTTTAATAAAGCTCTGCACAACATTATTCTCTGGAATTGAGAGGAAATTACCGTCAAGGTTTATTTTTGGGCATGACTGAGAGATAACAGCATTTTGCTTGTATGTTGCTGACGTATGAACGTGTTTTTATGGTATATATAATAATAACTATGTTTATATATTTGCACTTTTTAGTTTTACTCACTATTATTTCACTATTTGAAGGTGAATTATTCCCCATTTTTGCTGTTAATTCAAGGACCCAGAATCAAACCCAATATTACAAGTTTCAAGTTTCATTAATGAAAATACATGTGACTGAATTGATTTGACATGGAATGCAACTGGGTATTTCTCAGGTTAATGTTCAGAATTATTTGACCACTCTCTTTTAAAATTCAACCTATATTTAAATTTAATTACAGACATTTAATTTAATATGACACAATTTCAGGTCTGTTTTTCTTGTGTAAGATCAGTGAGATATTTGAGGCTGAAATTGGGAGTTCTGCAAATTGAAACTGCTGTGAAAAGTGGGACAGAAAATCCCCACTTATAACAAAGAAAATAATACGTGGTCGAACATCTACATCTATAATTTATTGTATTAATCTGTTGCTATTTTTGTTGCATCTTCGTGAAAATGGGATAATGACTGAATATTTATGTCCATCACAATTTTATTTTAGCACTGAATTAGAACAATAGACAAAAAATGCATAACCTTTTTCAAATTGAGTAATTAATGACTAAATGTATTTATTTATTTCTTGTATTCTTTGCTGAACTCTCTGAGAAGCACTCTGTAATGGCTATTTTGCAAGGTACCAATAAATAAATAAAGATAGATCAGTAAGATCAGTAATAATAACTAATAACTAATCCAACTCATTTAACCTGCCAGAAAGTTCTTAAAAATCCTGCGACTAGACCAGTAGAAATTAAAGTGATGTCATGTGTTTTTCTCACAAACCTAAAATAGATTAAACACATTGTGAGTTCCCCTTTAATTTTCAGAAACAATTACAGAACTAAACTCAACTTGTTGAGAGATATCAACAACGACAGAAATACACGAGTCTAAAAAAAGAGAACACATCTGTTATGTCTGCACGTAAGCCTAGCCCATCGAGCTGCAATGAAAGTGCGTGAGAGCCTTTCACATCTGCGGATGACAAAACTGAGGAGCCACTTTGGCACGTGAGATGGACATGAAAGATAATTTGCTCACTAACGCACTATAACAAACTCCAGCACAGTATCAGGATCAAAGAGCCCCTGCTCCCTGTCATCCCTGAACCACCCTCCTCAGCCTGAGCATGGAGAGACCACACACCACACACACCACACACACCACACACACACACACACACACACCTGTACTGAATGTGTGCCAGCTATAACCCCACAGGAGAGGGTCAGGACGCGGCTGATGCTAACCGTGAATAGGGGTGTGAGGATACGATCCCCTCCTGCCTCTGTGATCCGTCAAACCGAACAATGACCCTGGACAGTTCAAAAATAAACCGCAGAGTGTATCGGTGGTTTTAGAGCCCGCAGCCACACCAGTGCTGTCAGAAGCCAAAAGAGAAAACGAGCCGTTTTGTTAGTCATCAGCTTCACACCAGGGCAGAGAATCAATCTACCACCCTCTGTGTGCAAGAGTCTCAGGAAGTCGAATTGTTCAGATTATTATTACGTTCTTATCGCACACACACCAACACGTACACACACACGGGGCTTATTTTATACAAAGTATAAAATGTTTTGCTTTGCTCATTTTATGTGTGAATCTCAACTTAGATTTTATCACATTACCTGTTGGCACTGTTAAATTCTTTTTCTTTGCATGTAGTCTTATAAGTACAGCTTGATTTCACGAAACCAAATTTGACATGAAGAACAATGCCGAAAACTTCACAGGAGTCAAATTATCAAAAAGATCTGATTCTAAATCTGAAAGAATGAAAGTTACCGATTCTACTCAGTATCTGTAAAAGTATATTGAAGCAGCTTTTCTTTTCGTGCTGATGATATAACATGTTGACTTGACCCCTAGAGGTGGAAGACATTTTAATTACGATAATATATCTGATGATAGAGAGGCTTAAGGTTCTGTTTTGGCTCAACGTGACATTTCAGTGGGACGTTGTTTTGGTGCTCTTTCCACGCCTGCATCGCTGACAGTGAAACATGACTGTACCTCCATGACCTGCCCCTGTCTCCGAAGAGACACGTTACACTTTCGTCAACTCTCCCTTTCATGTCCCCACACCTGGCTGTGGCGTCTCTCCGCTCTGCATCACCACATCAAAAAGAGGCTCGCGGGCAAACTCACCTCCACTTTATTCCCGAGGGGGCGGCTGACTCAGCCCAATGGCACATCTGCCCTGTTGTTTTTACTACGGTTCCCATCTACTCCTGCCCCTCTGTCTGTCATCTATCATCACCTGACAGTCAGAGCGCAAGGTGCCATGACACCGGTTTTTACCGTAAAAGGGTGGAGAGACACTTATTTCCTTCTTCAGGCCAGAGAGTTTACATGAAGGGCTGAAGGGTAGAGCGGGGTTACTGAAGTGCTGTTGGGGGTCATCCTGAAGTCGAATTTAATCACAAAGGTGCATGCGTCTGTGCACGAGTGTGTGTGTGGGTGGCCGCTCATAACATCACAAACCTCTGATCTTTTCCTGGAACAGAAGAAACTGATTCACGGAGGCACACGAGTCCTCCAGTGTTGCAAAGAGGTGATGGGGCAGTTTCATCGTGGCAGCTTGAGTAAAGCTAAACTCTGCAACTTGAAAAGTGCTGGCTGTTAAACTCCACCTCACACTGTGTGGGTAAACCATCCGAGATCTGAAGCTGAAGCCCACGACTTATAGGTCACAGTGAAGGTCAGACTGGCTGACACGACCTGAGTGCTCCCACCCCGGACCAGCTCTGTGTGTGTCTTCCAAGAAGCTGAAGTTAGTTTGTAAACAAACTATGAGAGAACCTGATATTATTTACAATTTGTGCCGAAACATCCAAAAAAAGAGATGTTTATATTTGAGGTCTACGTGTACTGTACCGTGACGACCACTTAATTGCTTCCAGCCATAAACATTTCCTCCTGCTAGCTTTTGTCATTTATTGCAGAGGCAGTGAGGGGAAACGTCTTGTTTTTGGTGGAATCGACAAGTGGCCACGCACAAGAACCTGACGACATCCAACCAAAATTTCATCAGCAGAACAACCGGGCTGATTCTCACAGCAACAGTGTGTGTGTGTGTGTGTGTGTGTGTGTGTGTGATTCATCACCTCAGATTCATTGCAGCAAAACACATCGGAGAGTCTGTAGAAGTCTGGATCCAGGTCAGGAACGGCCGGCGCTGGGTTGAATATTGTCTTCACTGTAACAAGAAACCAGGGCGTGATCCATTTCATCGAGTGTCAGTGTCAGTTCATCGATTCCAGTCAATTTGAATTTATCTGTATAACACCACAACATAAATTATCTCAAGACTGTAGGTAGACAACTTGAAATGTTATTAAAGCACAAAACGTTTATTACAGATGAATATGATTAGTAAATAGAATAGAAAGCCTTTAGGTAAACATGGAGATTAGGATTTCAAAGTTATCTAAGTGGTTTAATTGTATATTTAAGACACACACCCTATATAACTGACACGTCTGTGAATGGCTCATATGTACCAACTGACACATCTGTCAGCTCTAATGTCATCATCATAATCTTCAAACCACCAGGTGGAATATAAAATAAGCGGAGTCATATTATCACAGAACAAATAGTTAATAATAAACCCAGCTCTAGTTGTCAGGCTGCTTTTAAAACAACAAAGTTATGACAATGTCCCAGAGAGACACACGTGATGCTTCTTTTCCATTTGCTAAGCTCTACCATCGAGGTCTGGCAATAACTTAATTAAACTTGCAATGGGAAAACAGGCCAGTGGGGCTACTGCTGGGGATTGCTCTCGCAGGCAAAGCTCGAGTGCATAAGCTTCTATAAAAAGACACCTTTTAAACGATTACATTAGCACTTCCTGGGAAGAAAGAGGGCCTCCCATCCAGCAGCCTCCTGCAGTTGTTACCCTGTAACCCCTGCAGTGCCATAATTGTGTGTGTGTGTGTACAAGACAAAACACGTGGTACATACCCCCATCCTGTGCATGCGTGTCAGTGTGTGGGTGCGCTGAGTTGTGACCCTTCCTCTGTGTGCGTTAAGGAGTGCAAGAGAGGGCGAGGAAGCAAAGAGTGTTTGCCATAACTAATCCTCGGTACGTGTTGCACATCCCAGCCTCATGCATATTCACGAGCACAGAGCATTAATGCATCTAATGCCACCATTTCTGTGTCTGCGCGCGGATAAGCCCAGCTCCACGGAGCGATTAATTCTGATAGCTCTGTCTACAAAATAAAGCCCTGTGAAAGTGTGTGTGTGAGCGAAATATATGTTCGGCGTCTGTGACATCAAAGTGTGCTGTGGTGTGTGTGTGTGTGTGTGTGTGTGTTTGCGTGGGCACATAAGAGAGCAGCTGCGTGGGCTCGTGCAGGGCTTTGGCCACCTGGCGCTTTGAGGTGGATACTGGGTGGCTCGCGAAGTGGAAAGTGGAAATAATGTCTGAACACACTCACACTGGACTATATGCATCCTCCCCACGATCCAGGGCCATGTCACAGGAAAGTGACACTGGGCCTTTTCCAATTCCTCTTATCCGCTCCTCTATTATTGTGTAAACTGAAAAGGTCCTCAGTTTCCAACACGCTGAAATGTTTTGTACAAAGAATGAAGCATCTCTTGTATTCTACATAAGGACGTTCTTTAGCCTGCTGTGTCTGCTTGGCATCATCTCATCTTTTCTCTGGAAAACAGAAGTATTTCCATTTAGCTCAGTGTGCAGATGGTGAAACTGTATGTGCAACGCTTCCCTGCTTTTGAGAGGGTACTCACACCTGTATGAGCTGTATAGGCTCACAGTGTAAATGATATCATGTGTTTTGTATTTGTACAAAAGCTACATAGTCAATATCTTAAGTATAATTTTTAAGATCACATGTAAAGTTCTTGAGGATGAACTAATACCTTGTAAACGTATACAGCATAATAAATAAACCACAGTCACTTCCTAAAATTTGGGTGTTGCAGTTAAGTTAAGTTAGCAAACAGGAGGGGAGCACATCAATACACTACTGGAGCTTAATGAGTATTTTCAGAGTTTGTTGGACTGGCACCAAATAAAGTACTCTGTGTGTGCGAGGGTAATGAAGGAATATATCAAGGAGCTCCAGTGTGTCTCACTCTTTAAAGTGATAAGGGCTCTCTGTGGAACTTGTTAAACCAATAAGAAAAATGCAGAGGCCTTTAGGGCATTTTTAAGTTATTCACCAAATAGAAAACATTTGTCAGGCAGTCCGAGGACAAACTGTACGTTAAAGCGTCTATTGGATTTTTAAACGTGATGTATCGTGTTTCTGGATCTGAACGAACAGACGAATGAACATTCAGTGCGCGAGTGCCATTATGCTTTTATCATCTCTAATTGACGACCCTGTAAGCAAAACAAAACACGTCTGACGAGCTTTGAATCACTGACGTACCAAAAATAACCACATGACGTACATTATCTGCACTTAATTCGCTGGACCTTAAAACAAACATCCAGTGAACGTGTGCAGAGAGAGCTTTCACGGAACATGCTGTCACATTTACAACTGCTAAACATGAATGCAGGCTTTGTTCACTCTCACTCTACACGGAAAAATGAAAGATTAGGTTTCCGCCCACCACAATTTGACACTTTAAGAGACAACATCCTTTATGAAAACCATGCATTTTTAGCTCAAAACCCTTAGTTACCCATAGAAAGTGTGTGTTTTAGTAGTTTTAATAGTGGACAGGAGTAACTGTCAGAGCCTATGTGGAGCCAGTTACAGGCATCAACAGCCACCAGTCTCATCATGAAGGGAAGCTCCAGCAAGTTACTGTGCGTCATGTAAAGATGCTGTAGAGAAAGTACCACTGAATCATGTCAAAGGTTCTCTCATGCTGTCGCCTTACTCACATTATTGTCAATAATCAGGTCACTATTTGGAGCCACGCACACGAACAGTCGCGCGTTTGACTTTTTTTTTTTCACTGCAGCATGACCACAGTGCTCGTGTGGAGTGTGCTGCTGATGAAGGCTCATGAAGTATATGTATGCAATTACACGTCTGAGGACCGAACCTGATCAATATGCACACCCGAGCAGCTTGTGTGAAATCCTTAATTCACACATGCATGAAGGAATACGGCTCGCTGATGCAAGGAGCTGCTACTTTAGACGTCACATTAGCCGGCTTGTTTAATGCGTCGTGTTGGGTTGCTTTGTTTTGCTCCCCAGGTGTTAGTGAAACCACGCAGACCCATTATACACACACACACACACACGACTGGTTGCTGGGACAGATGTGGTAATGCTGGGATTTGTGCATACTGAGTCACGTCTGGCTGAGTGTGTGTCATGACTCTGGGCTTTTTCACACAGAAGTTCAAAGTCTGGTCGCCCTGCAGCGGCCGGGACTGTCTAGAAAGTGCAAAAACACAACAGTGTGTTGCCTTGGTCAATGCAGGAGGGAAGGTAGATGGAAAACAATGGCTGAGGGGAAACGGACTGAGAAAGAGATCACTCATTCCTCCACACACGCACGCATGCAGACACACACACACAAAATAAATGAGTCATCAGTGAGTATGTGAAAGGGCTTTAAGAGGCTCTAATTGCATCTGGTGAGGAAAATAATATTGCTTAGACAAGGAAGGGGGGGGGGGGAAGGGGGGGGAAGACAGAAGCATAAAATGGATCCACAATCTCTACCAAGGGGGGGGAAGACAGAAGCATAAAATGGATCCACAATCTCTACCATTTCATTAGAGTTTAATTCCATTTACTTGTATTAAATGGAAGGAGTGATACATTACAAATGTGTTCTGCTGAAATAATTACAAGCAAGAAGAATCAACTCTGTCTGGATATGTTCTGTTGTCAAGTGTTTCTGAGAGCTGGCATCCGCCGTGCGTGTTGCTCGCTGGTGACATTTGCGTAATTTGAGCGGCGCTTCACCCCCGCCTCATTAAAATCCTCGTCGACAAACCCATTAACACCCATTCTCTCCAGAGAACTCCACTTATGCAATGCTCTGGTGCAGCAGCGTTAAGGGTGGTATCTTTGCCAAGCATCTTCGCTCGTCCTGCCTCTATCCTAGCGCCACATACCAAGCCTAATTCTGTGTGATCGACGCAGTGAAGGGAAGGGAAGGGGGGGGGGGTGGTGGTGGCTCAGGGAGAGAGTGTGGTGCTCAGCGAGGCCATCTGGGTATCCCATCTGCAACACGGCTACGGCTGCGACTCTTTCGCTCTGGCAGCCTGCAGCGAGCATTTACCGCCCCAATGACAGGGGCGAGAACCTCCCCAGACGTCTCCAATGACGCAGAGTGCTTCTAATAATAGGATGGTGGCGAAATGATTAGGTCAGTATCCTGGTTATCAATAAAAGAGGGAGCGTGGCGATCAAAAACAGCACTTTGTTTGTTCTGACATCAAGGATTCACTTCACTTTTGGAATGATGCTCGGTGTGGACCACGAGGGAACGAGCCGAAACTATTTCACAACATTTCACACATGTCCACCTCTCATCAGTGAGAAAACTTTTAAGACCTTTTATGTGCAGGTTTGAAAAAACAAATTTAAAGTGCGATTCAGCCACTGGGAACAGATGTGGATTACATTTCTGATCCAGAGTGTCTTAACTCAGCTGCAACTCAGCTGCTTAAGAATCAGCATGAAGCAATATTTTATCATAAAAGTTCATCTGTGGTATAAGGAGAACCATAAAGTTTGCTACATCAAGTACAAATTCACTTAGTTAAGTCAGTTTTTAAGCAACACAGACAAGCTGTTATCAGACCTGGACTCTGGAAGTTGTCTGCCTGTACTTCTTCATCTGTGTCTTCTAGTGTATTTTTTTCCATTTTTACATCTGTCACTTGTTGGCAATCTCACCAACACACCCACTTGCTTGCGATAAATCCTCCACAAGATCTCATTGTTAGGTACCGATAGCTACAGGTCACACCAGAGTGAGGCTGCGGATCGGGCTGAACAGTGTCGTGCACGAGGATTAAGAGAGATGCAGCGTATATGGTTATAGTTTTGGCAAATCTGTGAGGATTTGGAACAGTCAGAGCACACAGATGGCCAACAGAGAAGTGGATTATATTGCACAAGTGGTTTGAAAAGTTTCAACAAGATATCTGATCATCTTTTGGAAAGCTTTTCTTATTGTGTCACCACTGGGCTCCATTATGTCACCACAATTACCACAGTGGCTGTTCTCACTTGGAGAACCAACCTTGAACTTTTTCAAGCCCAAATAGAACATCGACAAAGGAGTTCCTCCCAGCCAAAACTACATTCGGAATTTTATCTGCCACCCTGGTCAAATAGTTTGTAACCAGGGCCCAGACAACACCAGACCCTCTTCTTTTGAAAATTGAATTTAAAATGCACAAAAAAAAACACGTTTTTTGTTTTTGTTTATCCCTGAGGCAAAGTGAAAGTTAATATAACATGCAACAGTTTAAATTATACTTAACTAACAAACACAAATGTAAATATTAAAACAGTAAAAACTGTAAAAGAGGCGTTGTATGTTGTTGTATGTGTATTTGTTTTATGGTCAAAGAAACACGTGATTGAGCCTTTAAATACATAAAAACATACAAAATAAAATAAACACAGTCACTGGGATGCAAATATTTCTTCCTGCTCTGTATTTTATTAGAGCAGCTTTACAGCCTCATAAAGACCTGCACGTGTTTTTGAAACACCCCGAGAACAGAGACACTCACCGACCTTTGTTTTCCTGAGCCATGCGGAGTGCAGATAAGGAAGTCTGCGGACTGATCTCCAGCTGGCACACCAGGACTTTTGCACGACTGATGGCTGGAAGAGCATCCTGTAGCTCCTGACTGCCCAGCAGCATGTTGGCACCGGCCACGATCACAATGGCATTCTCAGCTGACCGTGGACACGGCAAAAAGAGACATGAAAGGAAATGGCAGCAGTTACGAGGTCAATGGGAGAAATGGTCCATAACTTTAGTGACAGACTGCATAGTTCCATTTTTATGTATTATTCTGCACCTGTTCTGTGTATATAGCGTCATGGGATTAATAACTAAAGTATACAATATTATATTTGTTTTGTATAATTATCTGATATTACTATTATTATTGTTACACAAAAATAAGTCTACAAAGTATACAAGTATAAAAAATAAGTTTCAGGGGGCTCCTCTGAACTGTGATTGTCATTTGATTGCCAATATTTTTATATCTAGATATGCAGGCTATTAGGAAACATATAGTTTCCTAAATATATATACTGCATACTGTAGTCTTCATTAGAATATGTTCCCACAAAGTGTTTTGACATGTCAGGTACATTTTACATCATCTGACTGTTTCTGTTACTTGACAGAAAACGCTCAGTGTGAACGGCTCGCAGCAGATTGAACCTGTGGATACTCGGCATGGTTCCGTGTACTGAAGCATTTAGGTTTGAGAGTGTGTGTGTGTGTGTGTGTGTGTGTGTGTGCGTGTGTGCGTGTGTGTATCCGGTGATTACGCTCACTTAAGCAGTGAGTCAATGGTGGAACTGAACAGATTAGTGTACAGTGTGTGTGTGTGTGTGTGTGTGTGTGTGTGTGTGTGTGTGTAAAAGCACACTCACACACTCTTTTGTGTGCTCGCCATGCAACCATTCCTACGAGTTAAATGTAGGATGCAGACTGAAGCATTTACCTGCATCATTTACAATGATGGAAGCAGCTCCTGTGGCTGCGTCCGATGTCTGCACAACGAAGTCTGAGACAAACAGGAAAAATAGAAAGAAAGAAACAGTAGGATAATGTTCACCTTTTTTGTTTTCCCTGCAAAAAGAAGCATGTAGCTTTTCAGTCATGATGTGGTAGCTGAGTCCAACTTTATGAAACACACCACTAAAACCAAAAAGTCATAACAAAATCCCTGTTACTTCACTGAGTGCATTCAGAACTCTGTTTTTTGGCTGTAGTGAGAGAAGCCCCAAACATCATGGAACATGTGGTGCAAGTTAACTTTTGAAAACTTCAACTTAAAGTATTTTTAATGGTTTAAATCAGTGACAATAACAATGGCGAGACTTTCCAGTGTATCAAAAAGCCCAGAATAGCTGAGTAAGAATCTAAATGCAGACAAAAAAAACTTCGTCGTGCAACATGAAAATGGGAGCCAATTTAGCATGAGAAGCAAGGAGGAAATCCATCGTACCTGTGTGTACGCCATTGTCCTTGAAATTTTGGATGTAATTGTCTCCAAAGAAGTCTTTACCAACCTAGAAAACATCGAAGGCAAAACGATTAGAACAAAGAGAGTATCAAGCGGGGTCAGACTTGGTTAGCGGCAACTTTTGAAAAGTGGTATGCTCAAATCTCAGTTGGGTTGGATTTTCCTGTGCCCTGCCAGAATACTGGCATGGTGCCGCCGCCGAAAAGACGAACACACAAAGTCAACAAACGCACACACGCGTGAACACACGACCAGCTGCGCCAAGCCTTGAAGACAAGATAACCCCGCCTTCACGCCTCCTCATGCCCACCTCGCTATCGTTTTCTTTCCCTCCTTCCACACATCCCCTGATCCGCACTGGGATGTCCACATCTGTAGCTACTTTGGGTTGTGGAAGGGGTCCCCACCTTGCCCTGAGGCGCCTACTTCGAACCCACGCTTTTTAAAAAACGTGCCAAAATGCGGGCACTTCTAGCTGCCTGTGATAACTGGTTGGACTGGTATTGGCTGCTTGGCCCCATTCTCTTTGAAGAGCGGCAATCTGTCTTGGATGTTTTTGACAAGCCCGGGTTGTCTATTTTTGGGTTCTCCCCATGCCCGGAGAGCTCCTTGTGCACTGGGTTGTTATCGATCGGGCCTCTTTGTTCTGACAGAGGTGGGGCTTTGGTGCGTTAGTGCTCAGGTTGAAAGGCCACACTAAGCTTAGTGATTGGAGACACTGGGTTGTATGGTATGGGAATAGCCTTGTTTGAAGGCGCGCAAGAGTGGGTGGGCGTATGCATGCGGTATGGTATTGATCAAGAGAAAATGAGGCACAAAGAGTTGATGTGGTGAAATGAAAAGTGTGAATGAAGCTAGAAGGTTCTGAGGAGTTGCTAACTAGTTGGTGGACTGTTGTTTATTCATACTGAGTAAGACGCGGATGTGCCAAAGGTTAGATGGGCACATTTTTTATTTATTTTTTTCTAAGGACACGTTTGAACTGGCATGCAAATGAACTCACGCTCCAAACCAAACTGATACAGCAAATTGGCAGCGTAATGTTGCTGCTGTGGTACCTTGCAGACCATGGTGGTTTTGGCCCCCAGTCTGGCAGCCTGTATGCACTGGTTGGCTCCCTTTCCTCCAAAGCCAATGAAGAACTTGTGACCATGGATGGTTTCTCCTGGTTTGGGTAGCCTTGGCGCTTGGCTAAGAAAAAAAACAAAAAAAAAATCAATTAGCAAAAACTTAACGCACACATACCGACAAAAAGGACCTCTTGGGATATAAGGAACACAAATAGAAGGGGTCCTATTCGTAAAGGAATTATGTGTTGTGCTTTTGAATTTAAATTTGCTTGTATTCGCCTCAATGGTTCTTCTCAGTGCAGATAAAAGTTTGAACATCTTCCATCAAACTTTGACAAATATTTTTTTGCTTTTTTTGGCACTGTGAGTGTTCTGCAATGAAACCAAAGAGTAAAGGGAGATGTCAAAATGTGAAGACAACCCTTCAGGGCCATATCCTTCCCCGGTTAAGCTATTTATTTATCACTGGAAAAAATGTGCTTAAACACACATAAACAACAGTCTTGTGTGGAGTCTGCAGAGGATTCTATCCTTTGGTCATGTGTAGGTCTTTCACTGAGAGGTCAACAAAGCAAACCTTTCCGCATTGGGCATAGGGAACTTTTCTCCTTGAGTGTTTTTCCCCTGTGCCATTTCTCACACTTAAATATAACATCCGCTTTCAAAACACAAACAGATAACACAGAAAACAACTGAAACTATTTCCTCTCCGCTATAAAAAGTAGGGTAGATGTTTTATCCAAACACTCTGGAAGATACACCAATAAAAGTGGCTCCAAATTCACAAATGATGCAACCACCTAAGCCAACATATGTCTCAACTTGACACTGGCCAACACCAAGAACGACTGAGTCATCGGGGTTAGGTTAAGTCCTGCCCCTCCCGTCAAGGTTGACATGCCACAGGTGGGTACCCTTAGGAGGACCTGTCTGTTCTCTAAGTCCTCCAATCACAGAGCCAGGTTGGTGGTGATTAACATGGGGCTGTGTGAAGTGGGGGTGGCTCGAGACAGCTTCATACCATACGTCGAGACACTGTGGTTTGGCCCCAGACCAGTACAGCCCGAGGCCAACGGGTTGCGGATGGCAAAATGTTGTCATAAACTTGTTTTTCACCCTGTTGTTGCTCTTTTTAATGCCTGTGTGTGTGTGTGTGTGTGTGAGAGAGAGAAAGAGTGGGTTTGTGGCAGGTGTGCTATTACAGTAAGTTCACTCAATCCCAGGATTTCCAGTAACTGAGACGCTGGTGGCAAACACTGGCGGTGGTTATAAATGCGTCTGTTTTTACACCAGCGTGTGAAAAAAACACTAAAAGCCCAAAGCTATAACAGGATGTAGGGTCAGCAGGGCTAAAATGTAGTGAGAAGGAAACCGAACAAAGGTTGTACACATGTAAATACACACACACACACACGCACACACACTACCTATTCTGCTCCTTGTTGCAGCTGTCTAACAAAATCTTTCCTCTCTGTGTCACCGCTGTGACTTTTGGTGGAAAAGATGTACTTGCATGCACAATCCTGCACAGGAAGTGGTGAGACTGGCGTGCAATGAATGGTGGTGATAACATGCTGATGAAATGATGAAAACAACATTATTATTAATATTAGCAGTAGTATTATATAATCATAACAACAATTATTATAATTAGCATTCATATTATTATTCTTATTATATTGTTAATTTAATTTTACCAGTAGGTCATAATTTGAGTATGTATTGGACCTTGTGTATTTGCTTGCCTTACAAAAATACTAGTATAGAGATATTTGTTTTATTTAGTTATTTCACACTGTCTCATGCAACTTCATTGGCACCCCCACCCACTCGCAGTGAATTCTGTGGGGGATCGCCTGGTGCGTTCTCACCTCAGCTCCTTTTGACATTCTGCTTAATTTTTACCAGGGGCCTGGCTCACTTTTTTAACACATTTAGATTTTTGGTAAAATAATTCATTTTTAATGTATCTGCTTTGAATGCAGTGCAGCAGCAAAATTACATCTTCAAGAGCCACCCCAGTTATAGAGAGATGTGTTTTTTGAAACAAGCATTAAATAACCTTATTTGCTTTTCCTGCTTCGAGTCTGAACATCTGAAAGCAAATCGAAAAAAAAAAAAAATCTCACCAACAGGCTAAAAGTTCAATAATTATTACAATACACAAATGGCCAGGAAACTGATCTGCTGCCTGCCACAATCGGCCTTGACATTTGAATGTTTATGATGACAACTGTTAAGATATTCATAGCACAACCTTTGTCCGTCTGACAGCACAAGGTTTTTACCTAATGACTCCACTTTTTGGCCGACAGCCACCTGAAGCCGGATAACTGGCAGGTAAGATAAACACATTTCCAAATTCTTAAATAAACCCGCCCACGTTTCTTCATTCCCAGAGAGACACTTGACTATTGTTGTCTGTGGTGAGCACACCAAACAAACAGGGCAGTAATGTGCTAAAGTTGCGTTTTCTCCCACGGAACCAAAAGACCCGCAGGTGTTCAGTGACGTGAAGTGTTTGCTTTAAGGCTGCCGCTCTCCCGTTTCCCTCGGTCTCTACTCAAGCCGTTCCTCAGCTGCTGGTGCACAGCAAGGGGGAAGTAGAGGAGGACAAACAGCACAAGTGCCCATCTTTTCTATTCCAAACACGACCTCCGAAATCAATTTACCGTTTGCATAATAAAACAGATTGAGACTGAGCTCAAGATGAGTTAAGCAAGAACACACACACACACACTACACACAAAAAAAAGTTAAATTGTGAACAAATGTTATTACTCGGATAAGTACGTTTTTCTAGGTCCATTTGTTTCCATCTAGTGTAATTTGCCTCGTCCACGAAGGTCTCTGCAGCTGAAGCTCCAGTAATACAGGACAAGGTGAGGGGACTCAGCAAAGGGCAGGTCGACAGCACCCTGCATTTACATTGACACCGTCAGCTCCTTTGTGAACAAGAGGTGCAGTGTCAGAGTAGCACGTGGGCGTTTGTGTGGTCAGATTATTTGCTGGAGCATGTCTGCCATTGTTCCCTCGGTGGTCAGGAGCAGCATATAGCAGGGGATATAATCAGACAGTTATCAGCATCATAGCTTTGTTTGATTCTTAGTTACACAAGATGTTTCTCTGTCAAAGACAATTTGATTTTTAGCTAAATGCATTGATTGGTCCATACACAGTAAACACCCACCGATGCTTCCCACAGCCCATAGGTTTTTGTTTTCAAATGTAGTGTTTGAGGAACATATAAAAACAGAACCTTTCTTTTTTCTTAATATAATTCAGAATTTTTGATGATTGAAGATAATTAATGACTAAATTGATAGCTGGTATTATGTGCTAAGGGGCTACTTTGAGAAAATATTAAACAAAGAAAAATGAGTTCCTGAACTTTCCGGATATTGTGACTTATGTTTGAATGAGCAGGTGAAAAGTGGCTCCTCTCAGGAAGCTGTGGCAGTAGGGGGCACTGTATGGCTTTGAGAAGAAAACCGTTGAAGGCTTGGGAAGATGTGCTCCTCCTCGGATAATTTACCACAACCCGCTGAACAACATGCCGGAAAAATAACAACTCAGTCTGCTGGACGGCCTGCCCGATGCAATTACAAGAAAACGGTATATGCATCTGTGTTAGATCTGATGTATATACCGCTGGAGCAGAGAGTTTGTGTGTGTGTGTACTCATTCCTCCAGTGTCTGTCAGTAGAACTGTACCACCATCCAAACACTGGCTTTTCAAGACAACTGGATTTCAAACTTCAAAGCCATGCATGTCACTTTGAAGGGCTGGGAATGGATTCCAACCACCCTCCCCTGACCTCCATCCAAAAAGCCCCAACCCAACACACACACACACACGCACACACACACTTGCCAAAAACAGGCCATTTCCCGTTAGCTTGTTAGGGTCCTAATTGACAACTCCTGCCCTTCAAAGCAGAGACTCATTGGTTGAATTGCTAATGAGCTACAAAATAAATGCCCGACCCCCCTTCCAAAAAAAGCATATGTTTTTGATAAGTGGAGACTTGTGCAACTTTTTTGCACAAACTAACATGTGACAAGTTGAACCAGAGTTTGTGCTTGTATAAAAATGCCATTAAACCTTTCCACCTGCAGCACAGATTGAGTTTATTCAGAGCTCAACGTCCTCAGTGACAATATTTTTTTACACAAGCTCAACAGACTCATTTCTTCATGCTGACAGATGACATTTAGTTGGCTGGAGCCCACTCATATGTACTGTATATGTACAACACTGTATTTACTTTGTGTCTTTTGAGATTGTGTCATTCGGGGTTATGGTAAATGACACTGACATATTTTTTTTTTCAGCTCACCCATTGTGTTGGAGTCGATGACTAAGAATTTGTGGGAACCGGGCTCAACAAATCTTACCACGTATAAAGATGATGCAACACTGACACTTCAGTAAGCAGTAATTAGACGTCTTCGTCACCGCACTGCTTTGAAATCTTCATCATGATGATCACACCTAAATGGTCTGTCAGTGGTGACATTAATGATTTGATTTACAAACGGGAACTTTCAGTTGCAGCAGCTTAATTCTCCCAGAAAACTATTTGTGCAGCTGAAGGTTGAGTGTTTTCAAGTTCAGTTGATTTCATTTGTAGGACTAATGGCTGACCACAGCATTTTGGTCATTTTGTCCTGAAGTACTGAAATGCGGCAGCTCCATCTATCTTTAGACCACTTCCTCTATATTCTTGTGCAGACAGGACTTGTTGTTCTGTTCAAACCATGATGGAAAACACCCAAAAGCCCTTATGGCATATTTTCCATAAGCTTAAATAAAACTCCTGAAGGAAAAGAGTGGCTGTGGTGGTGGTTAAAAATAATAAAGGGAAATAAAGACAAAGACGTAGACAATTGACAGCGACGCCCCGTCCCTCTTACCGTTGCCATGCTGTTTGTACTCTCCTTCCTCGTGCAGAACACAAAACAGTTTGCAAAGAAAAGGTTTTACCACTTCAAAGTCAGTGTAATTGATGAAACATACAAAGAGGAGGCTTTTAGGATGAGGCTAACCATAGACTGTGAATACATTTTAACAAAGCACCCCACTATGTATGAATGAAGCCAACATTTCCTGAGTATGAAAACTGTCATCTTGCAAATTTGGGGCCTAAAAGTTCATCTAATCGACCGATCATGATTCAGAGCCAAACATCGCCCAGCCTATGACCTAACCTATAAACAAACTGTGTTTTACATTTTGGAAGCACGTCCACATATAGCAATGAAGATTTGCCCAACGTGCCGCATCCTGTTGGGCCCACCTGAGGAAGCAGAGGAGTTTCCTGAAGCAGATTTAGCTCAAGATTCTCTGCTCCGCCTTCTCAGAAAACATAGGTTTGATCTGAGGTAATTTCATAGGAGTGGAGCTTGATATGCTTGTTCGTCACATTTCAGGAGACAAGGTTAATAAGGGCTAAATGTACTCACCTCACTAAGTCAGTCATACAGGAGCCAACCACCATCACATCAAAAGCCTCGTCGGTCATGATCTGATTGAGACACACAGTTGCGTTATTTCTATGGTTAATGCACACGTTTCCGGGCATGACTTTGCTTCATGAATTTCATTTGGATTATTTGTTGATGATTTAGGACACTCTTGAATTTCTCAACATTCATCCTGTTTTTCCTGTGGAAACCTATTCATAAACGAGGACACAATCTAAAGCACAACAGACCCCTCAGGGGCATTTCAGGCAAAATATGGTAACTAGTTTCCCTACAGCCGCCAAACAAGAATCACTTGATATTATTTATCTCCCACATTAGCATGAGCTCAAGTGAAACAAGGAAGGAAGGCAAAAATAGAGCATTCATCACTGGCTAAGTTGGACAGGTTCCAATCTTATCGGGGGTGGAAGAAGGGTGGAGGCATTTCAATGCTACACCACGTGAACACACTGCAGCCCAGCAAAGTCTTTAATTAATTCAATCCTCGGCTTGTATTGGAGCTAATGCTAGTGTGTTAATCTCCTCAAATCTCTTCCTAGGCAGTGGAAGACTTGGAAAGCCTGGCCGCTGGCTGTAGGATGGCTCAATTCTCTCTCCTACATCTCGCAGCATATTGTCTTCGCTCCGCAGCCTAGAACCCTCCACAACTCCACTGAAGGAGAACATTATGAGATCTGAATTATCCAATCACTCGAAACAGCAGGGAGCCCTTTCAAGATTCTCCCTCGCTTGTTGAGTTTTCAAGCTGAATTTTCACAGAGCGGCTGACCAACCTGGAGAAGTGTTTGCACATGCAGATTAATGTAAAAATGTATTTAACCATTACACATTGGCTTCAGCTTAGCAAGGGGGTTCAACTCATTCTCAAGCAAGAAAAACCTCACCCACATTTTCTGGGACTAATTGAACGGAGTCACAGCAGTGGAGTTTCAGGAAAAGAAAGACATTTAAATGCTGGACTCATTGAAAAAGAACCTAAGATTACATATTCTGCCTATGTCTGAATACACAGTTGAGTCTTAACAGGATAATGATGGTTATTACAATCATATGTCCATAAATATTTGAAAAAATCCTTTTCAGAAGAACTGATAATGACTGTAATCACATCTGCCGCATCCCTGACACCTACACACACACACACACACACACACACACACACACTGTAAAAGGTGCCAGTGTCACAATTTAAAAAAATAAGAAATCTACACTATATCTGAATGTGCAATTGACTGATGACTGGATGATGACATATTGCCGTCGTTGTCTCTCCTCTGTTACTTTAAGAGCTTTCTGAAGGGGGAAATTCCCAGTTATGAATCAGACCAGCTGCTCTCTTTGGAAACACCACAGTTCTTACTCAGATCTTCGAGTCATTATCCAGACATCTGTTTGTGGATCCCTCTACATTTTTCTATTTCACTTTATTAAAGACAACTATTACTGTTACTGCTGTTACATTGTTTACGTGTATACTCTGAATATGCATGTACTCTAAAGTGCAGTTTGTACTATATTAGTTACTTGCACTTTGAAACTAACATGCAACATACTGTGCATGACCCGTACACAAGGACACATCTGCAATACCATGTTTGTTACACTTCACAAACACGTATGAGCATGTTATAAAACAGACATTGATCATGTGTCATGTGTTTATAACTCCCCACCGTGTTTGCACAACACAGGATCAACACTTAGCTGCTGTGTTTACCTTCTAAGAATGAATTAACCCATGTTGTATAAATTCAACACATGTAATGTGCTTTGAAGTGACGAATCAGACCATACCTCCGTGAGTAGACTTTGATCTACACGTGTGTAGTCATTCATGCTTTATAGCTCCTCACACATTAGGATCATTGAGGAATTAAATGCATTACACTGGAACATTGTTTCCAGCTCAGTTTATATCAGATCCACTGAGTGGAGTCAAGAGTGCTGTTGAGAAATGCGACACAGAAATTACCTGCAGATGAAACTTTGCTCCTGCTCAGGAATACAACGCTCACTATTCACAGTGACAGTAAAAGAAACACAGTCAAGCGTCAACTGTATACCGTTGGAGTTATTGCCAGACCCATTGTCGCCACAAACTCAGTGTATAAATGTTCTTTTTTGACGGAAGTCGTTGAAATGATTATGTAGAAGTAAACAAGATTTATAATCCATATATAACTGAATATTATTTACACCGTGAATAAAAACGTCCATTGTGCGCGCAGGCATTAGAATAGACAGCTAAGCGCGGGGCCATCCACAGGACCCAAACAACATGTACCCGGAAACTTTGAGAGCATGAAGTAAACATTGAAGTTAACGCTCAAATGATCTGACTTCCTGCTGTTTCAGGTATTGTAACCCACTCTCGGTGATTGATTTCATCTCACAACAATGAACAATCTTTATTTATTTCTTTTAAACTGGGACAATTTGACGCCACGGTCTCTGACAAGCTAACAGTGGCTAACTAAACGAAGCTTTGACATCCTTATTCAAACTGCAGCGTTCAGACCTATTCACCCTGAAATAGCTGCAACAGAGGTGCGCATCATGTATCATAGTGCAACACTGTGTATTTTCTACACAAAGTATTTACTGAGTATTTTTACATTAATGAGTGAACGGTCTCCACGTGAAATCTCTTATATTACTCCCTAAAAGATAATATAATCCAAAAACTGCAGCAAAATGAATGGACTTAACGTAAAAAACTTAAAAATAAACTTGCGCCAGACTAATTTGCGAAACAAGAAAAGGATTCTGACGCACGTACAGGAAATGACATATTCAAGCGCCCTACGTGATGTAGCACACGCTTCTGAATGTTCAGCACAAACATATGCACTCCTAATTATTGTGGTGATAAAATGTGTAAGATTGATCTGAAAAGTAAAGTATGAAAGGATTGAGGTGAAAGGGAACTATTCTAATTACTTTATTATCTAAACACTTAATTTCACTGAGGGAGTAGATGACCTCGTTTTCTAAGGGGGTCATCTTTTTTACATTAGTCTGGGCTGGACAAAATTATTTCTTTTTAGGTGTCAAAGGGAAGTGTAAGTTGAGGGGGGTTCAGCTGTGACATGCAATTCAATCCCTAGATATCACACACTTCTACACACTGTCCCTCTAAAGCACTGCTGTGTCTCCACAGACTCCACAGAGCAGACACGATGAATAACATGTCCCCTGAGGTTGCGCTGCACCGGATCTCACCTGAACTGCGGCCCTTGCTGTGCAGCGTGGTGAGGAACGGCCGAGTGGGCCTGGACTCCACAAACTGTCTCCGTGTCACAGACCTCAAAACTGGGTGAGGTGTAGCTCTGCATTAAAGACTCCCCACGTGAAACACAAGATTATTTTTACAATATCACAATCCTTTCAATTTATAATTTTTGCATATTTCCAGTTTTTCTGCACTGTCTTACTGTGTTTACAGTTCCTGCACTAAATTTCTTCAGTTTTGCACATGCTGGTCTTTTGCATTTTTACTTAATTTTTTAAATTTTTACTTAAACTGTTTCTTTTGCTGCTCTTTGTTGTTTCTCTTGATGTACTGTGAATGTGTTTCCTCTCTGGGAGAGGAATAAACCTTCTATCTATTATTCCTTTTGCATTGGATCCAAATAATAACAGTGGGATAGTAGAAAAGTAAGGCACTTCCTGTAACCATAAAGGTATTAGGGCATAATTTTGAAAGTATTTTTAGTATCTCTCTGGTTAGTTAAACTGGATGTGACCTAAATAGAAGGCAGTTTAATAAGGCTGTAAAGAACACAGTTTTAAGTTTGCATAGTTTTGATGATATTATGTGATGAAATCACCATCAATCTTGCAGATGTTTACATTCATTATATAAATATTTAAGGTCGACTGTGCTTGCTTACTTGTCCTTGTTATTATCATTAATCCTCATGTTCAGATGCACATCTCTGACCCCTGGTCCCTGTTGTGATCGCTTCAAACTTCACATCCCCTATGCTGGAGAAACACTGAAATGTAAGTATATCAGTTGCCTTTTTTTTTTGGTTGGTTGGTAAAATGAATAACATCAATATTTACCAAGTCTTGTTTTTTGAGAGAAATATCAAACATTGTTCTTCCTGTCAAAAAGTTGTTGTTCTAAATAAGTAATTTTTGTTCAGAGATTACTCTTTAATTTTTTCAAAACTGTGTTTCTATTAAAATAGAACGTAAGCTCTATTTGCATTTCAGTTTAAAGGTTGCTGTCTGCTCAGGTTAAGTACTTCAATGTCGAGCCTGTACTTGGAATAGAAGAGTGCTGCATTAATTTTGTTCCTGATCATCAGTGTTAGTAGCTCTTCAGTATGAAAAGACCAGATTTTCCTCACAGTTGGTGAGTTGAAAGATAAGTTGTGCTTTCGGCTAAAGCCATCAACCCCAGATATTTGAAATAATAAAAACATTTTCTAAACAAATATTCAGTGTTATTCAAAGAAGACAGATAAAGAATTACAAACATTAAAATGAAATCACTTCACAAGCAGTATGATAAAAGACATCATGGGGCTCTCCTAACCAATTAATTGATACCAGTAACACCATGTTGTTTTTGTCACTGAACTTTTCCTGGAACAGTGTCTAATGTCTGTATCAAGTTCCCATATCAGACAATTTCTTATATGAACGTCATTCAGATAAGAATTGTTTTAAATGGCTTTTACTGTAATTATAGTGACTCACAGGCCTGTATCTACCTGTATCTACACACACATCCTGAGAATTTTCCACTTTCGCCACTCTCTTCACTTTACCCAGGAATTACAAGTGTTTGCCAAGAAAGTTAATTTGTCGTTTTTTTTGTCCTTTTTTTTGGTCGGGGACAACAATTCTGTGTTGAACTGATTCTTCACATGAGCATCGAACACTGTTTTTTATAGAGCTCATTAAAAGCACTTGATTATAAAGTCAATTGCACATATTGTTTCATGTGTTTTCATTCATCGTCGTCTTCCGTCTCACCCACTTCACAAATACAGTCGGCGGTGAATGCCAAATCTGTCAGCTTGATAGGTGAATCAGATTTCAGTGGTGGATGAGTTACTCACAAGTTCTTTGAGCAGATGCCTTCTCATTTCCTTGGCTTTTCAATGGAATGCTTTCACTGGTTAAATTTGCAGGTTTAAATTGTAAATTTAAATATGCCCACAAGCCTCAGTTGATTGTTTTCAAACTGCCTGACAATGTTGGGGAAAAGGAAATTCATGTTCACTAAGTTCTGTCTGGTTGTTTCTGACGTTTGGTGCAACGTGGCAGTGTGAGCGTGCTTCTTTGAGGGGGTAACCTGTGGTTTGTTAAGGGAAGTAGGATTTGTTCCATTTGTGCAATTTTCCAAATTATCTGTCTGTGCAGAATTGATTGTGACCACTATGAGGAAGTTATGTCTAGATTTAAGTAATTTATACAGATGAGGTGTAAGAATGTGCAACACAGTATTTACTGATCAACATCTGGGTGATGGCAACATGTTTCTGTAATAGCCAACATGTAATGTCGGAAAAAAACTTAGTAATAATCCTGAAGTTGCTTCAGAGGGAACCCATTGTAAACAGAGAGGCGTAGAACAGACACTTCACTGTGTAAAATTCAAAGCCATGCAGCTTCAAAACAACAACAACAACAACAACACAGGGACACAGTTTTGCTATCCCTGCTATATAACGTGTCCAGCTGCTGCACTAGACGCTTTACTTTCCTGTGCTTTG
Source organism: Pseudorhombus dupliciocellatus (assembly GCA_016785235.1). Lineage (NCBI taxonomy): Eukaryota > Metazoa > Chordata > Actinopteri > Pleuronectiformes > Paralichthyidae > Pseudorhombus > Pseudorhombus dupliciocellatus. The sequence goes on along the minus strand of JAFBJW010000191.1, from coordinate 78,281 downwards.
GCCTGAGGAAGGTTTGTTAAACAAGAGCTGCGGGTTTGCTCTGTGCTAGTCTGTGGACCTGCCTACAGTTGGCGTGCGAAAGCACGAGCACGGCCCCCTGTGCACAGAGCTAAGCACTTAATGCATGCCCAGGCTCCCTCCACTCCACCACCGTGGCTGGTACTGCTAAACAACAATTTGTGGCCTTTGTTGTTATACATGTTACGCCCCCATGACCTCAATAAAAAAAAAAAAAAAAGTCTGGCTGGAATGGAAGCGAGACTTTGAGGAGGCACGTCATGCAGTGATTAGACTGCACCTGGTTGTGAAACTTCTTATGCTGTGCGAACAAAGAGGTATAGAAAAGCTTATGTTAGAACCTGTCAAGGTTGCGATTCAAACGGCTCCATTTCTGCCTGGATGAGTGCCAGTACATCTCTGACAGAGTTCCAGTAGTTTGTAACAGATTTACAGCTCATCCTCTCCTCGTTTGACTTGTCTCCACTGGGAAAATACTTCCATATGTGTATGTTTGTCTCTTCTTGTTGTGGCAGGACACAAATGGGAAAAAAAAAATAAAAGCAGAACTGAACAATCTTGCAGCGCACAAATAGCATTGTGTAACATAATAGGAGAACATTGTGAACCAGTCCTGGAAATGTGATCATGTCATGATTCTTGTCCTTTCCTCACTTAGAGCCATTTACTGCCCAGAGTTGTTTCTTTAAATTAACTGGATGCATTCATTTCTGCACTAGTGTTTGACTCTTCACTCAGATTTCAAATATATAAACTACAACCAAATGTTTTTGCATGTGTTATATTAAAAATACGTACACATGTTTAATTTGATCCTAAATTAACTTGGTTTATTACCTAATTTCAAAGAAAACAGAGCCCAAATACATATTGCAAAAATTCCGACATCAAAATAAACTGGACCGAGATAATATTTATAATTTCCTCTGTGGTTTCCCTTGTTGTTAATATGACTGTCTCTTGAAACTTGTCAATATCATTCAGAAATACATTTATTTTACTTGCACATGGAAACAAGTGGATGCTGGTGTGAGATGTCAGCAGCCAGCTCATAATCAGTTTTCCTGTTTTCTCACAGGGGATATCATATTCAATGCACAATATCCAGAACTGCCTCCAGATTTTATTTTCGGAGAAGATGCAGAGTTCCTCCCTGAACCCTCAGAGCTACCAGTGAGTATCCTGTCTCAAGATTTCATTATTTTCTTTAAAAGGACAATGTGATTACAGAGTACTTTAATTTCTCATCAGCATTACATGAAAATACATCATGTTCTCTTTTCCTTCATGAAGCTGGGCCTCGTCCTCTCATGCACCCTATTGAGTGGTTCTCTGATGTGATCCTGAATGAAGGATTTTTTTTCAAATTACTTTTCACATCGTCATAGATCTGACCCAAGTGAGGGACGAGTTGAACCAATGATGCATGCACAGAGCGAACTATCATGCTGCATTCACTGTAGATACTAGAAATAAAGGGTAGCAATAAAAATAAAAGCAGCTAACAAGGTTTTTGGATTAGAAGGCATGTAGCTAATTTGGCATTTATTTGATTCTATAGTTCTATAGTTACAACCTTTAACCATTAACACTTAATATTTTAAGTTTCCAGAACGATGAAGCGTGTTTTAACTTTGCACCATAATATGCTGACTCAGTTGTATCCAGGCTTGGCAAATAGTTTTGTCTAGTTTCAGAACATGTCTGATTCCATCAGCAGTGTTGAGTTTCAAACAAGGTGTGGTTTTATTGTTTATATATCGTTACAAGCTGCTACTTGAGAAAAGAGCAGTTACAACATGATCTTGAGTTCCAGATAATCTGGTAGCATGTCTGTTTCTGTTTTGTGATACTGGCCTGATCCCGGAGCTTCTGGATCATATTCCCACTAGCTCTCGTATTGTGAAATCTGTTTAACTATTTGTTTCCACTGTGGGTTTGGCTTTGAATCTTAAGGTTTACGCAACATTCGCATGACAGAGAGGGGAGAACTGTAGACTGTATGGAAGCATTGCTTGTGACGTGAAGCCACTTTTTTTTTGTTTGTTTGTTTGTTTTGTGTTACCAATGGCAAAAGCCTGAGGAAATTTGAGTCACACCTGGAGGTCTTTGAAGTTTCCATTTCTTTGTTCGAGAATGTCAGTTGTTACTGAAAAACATAGAAAAAAACTCACATTTCTGGTCATTATCAACATTTAAAAACAATCCCCATCTGCATCATCGCCGGCAGCTAGATTGGGGTTTTGGTAAATTAAGTTTAGTTATGGTCATGGATTAGGAAAATAAGTGCATTTCCTATTCATTGACTAAAATCACTCAATTTCAACGCACATTATGGTGTCAAATATGTCGTTGTGCGTGTTTGGGTGGAGCACTGGACGTCAGGTCCTGCTCACATGCTGCATATTTTACTATAGCTTTAAAAGCTTGCAAGCAACTAAGTCTTGAGTTGGGGTTTCACAATTTTTCGCCCTGCTGACCAAAATCTGAAGTGTTTCCAAACAGAGCTATTTTAGATTGTTCAGAAATGCAAAACACTCTGAGAGTTTGGTCCTAAACACTCTGCCACTGCCATATGGTTGTTGTTAAATTATTTGCCCAATTCAGCCTGACCTACATTTCATTTTCAATCAATCAAAATGGTGTCTTGTGATCTGACAGAGAAGGCGTCTGCTCTAGGACTCCTTTTTTAATGTTTCATAGAAGTGTGCTTTTCTTTTCAATATGATTTTATAGTTGAATTTCTAAATATTCTGTTCCCAACCTGAGAGGGTTCAACACAGCCATAAGACCTTGGTTTGCTTTCCAACAATATAATTCCCAACTGAAATAACAGTTTGAGTTTTTTTTTTTGTAATAAATGCCTGCTATTAAAATTGTAGTACCTAATTTAGTTGTCTTAGTGGGCGTTCTGACAGAAAACAGCCCTGCATTAAAAAAAAATATATAAATAGAAGGGGCTGTGCTGTTTGGAGCGAGTTGCCTTTGATAATGGTGAGATTGCAATATGATCCAGAAAGTCTGGCTTGTGTAACAGATGCATTTTACAGGATTATCCAGTGTCAAAACACTGAACTGAGGTTCATGATCCTTATCATTAAACATTAACCATGGTGGCAGTAATTTGATCTTTCATGATGATGTTGGCTAAATGCTAAAAAAGCAGCGTAGGCAAAGTAATCTCCCTGGAATGTGGCTTTGCTTCAGATTTGATTAGCCAATCGCAGCCCCTTGCAGGATGATGTCACGTTGGAGTCCAACAAAGGTTGAGCTCAAATTTCCCTGGTTGGAATCTTCATCTCATTGGGGAGTGGTTTTCCCCTCACACAGCTTTGTAGGGTGAATGCAGTTGAAATGAATGGTAGTGAACTATGGCATTGGCTATAATCGAAGCAAGGCAGAGTCGTTCAATATAGTAATAATTCCTATGGATTTAGGGCGGGGACTTTGGTGCCATTATAAAACAAACAACCAGGTATCAGTGCTGCCATCTTGAGAAGAAGACATTATTTGGAGTCAGAGTCAGGTTTGAAGTTGGGGGGTGGGGCTGCTGTAGTGTTGTCCAACAGTTTCATAATATGAAATAATATATTCATCCAAAACTAAAACAACATCAGTGCGACTACTGTAAATAACAGAAACCCTCTTTTTTTTTAGTTTCCATGTCCAATCCACTAACATGGAGCCAGCCACCAGGGGGAGATCAATGCGTTTGTGTTCACATTTGGAGAGCTGTCAGTCTTCGGTCCTTATAGTCTGCTGATGCCTTAGACATGAAAGATATACTTTCTTTAATCAACCAAGTTGTGTGTCTCTCTCTATAAAAATCATTTCTACTGTTGGCATTGAAAGTGAACTGGCAGTGAGGAGCTCAGTACTTTGACTTGGTGACATGACTCATCTTTACTGGAGATCTGCACGCTGTTGAGTGCTTCCTTGTTTCTTCTGCTACTGCCATGCAGTGATCCAGTGCTATTTTTGAACCATCCTAGCATGGACAAGCTAAATTCCCCTCCTTGTGTCAGGTTCTGGGAGAAGAGGAGGGAGGGAGGGAGGGGGCATATTGCTCACCCCCTCGTAAATCCAGCTGTGCACATAAGGGGAAGTACCTCTGCTGAGCCAGTGCCTGGCAGCCCATCGCTTGTTTATTTTCTCATTTAGTTCTCAGTGTGTTTTGCTATTCGAGCTTGCATAATTCTCCTTCAGCTGGCTCGCTGTCTGAGATCCTCCTCTCCTACTCACTCCTTTTTTCCCTGTACATCCCCCTCCTGCCCTTTAAAGCTTCGACTTCCCAGCAGTCCCACACATTTTCCTTCATATTCCACGGAAAAAAGTTTTACCATCAGCACTGACAGTGAATTTTCTCAAAACTAGTGAGCCAGGTGTTGACGCCATAGTTCTCCCTGACTTTTACAACTTATAGTTAAAAACCATCTTAAATAAAAAAAAAAAAAAAAAGTTTAAAGAATATTCTTTATCACTGGCAAAGACATGAATAGCTCTTAATTCACAAGAAGTTTATTTCAAAGGCAACATGTTTCAGGACATTTTGATCCAGGGAGCTTAACATTAGGCTAATTTTGGGTCCTCTGTCAGTGGCTGGTTGAATTCCTGATGTCTCAGCAGCATATTGCTCTTGTTTACAGCCAGCCAAGGGTATCATTAGCTTCTCTGTTTAGGCATGTGTTTTTCCCTGCTGTCACCAAGCCTAGAGTACATTTGTTATCCATGTTTCTGTTTCGACAGAAGGGAAAAAAAGGACAAAAACATTCATAGAGAACATTCACTACCAACCTCCATGTTGAAAATTGGGGAAACAAATCAAAGGGTAACATGCACAAAGTTAATCTGCTTATATTGATCTTTTCTTTGAATATAATCCTGTCTGTTTCAAATCACGTTACTGTCACCGTTTACGATGAGTTTTACATAGGAAGGGTTAAATACTACCCACTAGAGGGCAGCATGGAGTCAAGAGGGTTTGATAACAACAAACATGGTCACGATAGAGGAGGCTGTGTAAAGTACCTCTAAAGAAAGTGGCAAGGTGGCTGTTTGTCCCATATTAATGGGTAACGTATCGCCATTTAGAAAACTGTAGTTTCTTACTTTCAAAGCCAGTTCTCAAAATTGTTTAATTATCTGCCTCATGTCTCATGTTTCACTTGTTTGTCCGAATCCATACGTTTTTGGTACACAGGAACAACAAAATGCAGAGTATGAAAAGAATGATCTGTTTGTGTCTATATACATGATGAAACTTATCTATTAATGAAGAAATCCTTGTGTGCCAGTGATTATTGAGAAATAATGAAAGACAATGAAATACTGAAAGATGACTCGCAGACAAAACTTTTTTTTTTGTAGCCAAATACTGCAAAGTCAACACATGCCACACAGTTTGGAATCTACTGTTTTGTTGTCTCTCTGGTTGAAGGGTTTGGTGCTAAGTGCGAATATCAGCTTAATGACATCCAGATCGTGGCTAATTGGCCACCAAGGCAGCTACCCAAAACACATACCCAGTGTAAGAGCTTGTTTTTCACTGGTCACTCCAGTTAGCTGTTGTACTCTAATTCTGTTAGGGCTGTGGAATGTCATCTGACAGGCTGTGAGTTTAATCTGAACATAGAGGGAGTCATTGTTTCTTTTAAAACAGAGATAAATCATAAATTGAGCCAAAGATTGTCCTTGTAAATATAATTATCACTTAACTACCGTAGGTTAAAGAAAGAGCATCAGAGATGACTTAATTTTGTTCTGGAAAAGTCTAGCTTTACCACAGGGTAACTTGTGTATAACTTTATAGTTAAAGTACAGGCTTCACTTGCAGAAAGAGTTGATCATAAATGAAGGATGTTCAAACCAACCACACGCACTAAAAACAGTGTATGTTAAAGCTCTGGCTGATTTTAATAATTGATCATAATTGATCTGTTGAATATATATATTTCCACATTTGTATGTATAAACATGTCTTGAGTCCTTACTCTGATAATCAGTGTTGTTTATTAGTTTATGAATGATGCTGTCACTCTTTATATCTGTTATTGATAGCACATGTAGATACACGTTTACAGTCTCCTGATTATTGGCCAGTTGAGCTTCATTGTGGTTTTTATGTTTTCATGAACTGTTACATGTGCATACCCTACATTAGCTGGACACTCACGCATTCATCTCTCCCCTCTACGTTGTAGTCATTTTTAAAAAGTGTCCAGCACACAACTTTAAATGGTTACAAAAATGTAGGCCACTTGCGTAGGCTAAAGTGCAATCACTGAGTTGATCCAACACAGAGGTGTAAACCAGGATCAATGGTATGTTCAACTTTGCTTGGATGCTGGTGCACATAGTGCAGAGGAGTTTGTTTAAAACATCATCACAGACTCCACGATAGGAGTGCAACAGAGGTGCTAGTTGCCAGGAAAGATGACCAGAAAGGAGGAAATGACAAAGACGAAGGCAGGAAGGGAGGGAAGGTGGAGGAGCAAAACTATGTCACTCTTACGTAGGAGATGTACTGTTGCATCACATTCTACTTTTCTGTCCTTCCCTAATTTAACAGAGAAGTTACTTAACGTCTTTCATTAGATCGTGGTGTGTTCTGCTTGTTTTTGTGATTGATTTAATTTTCTATCATCATGAATTCTTTGCATTTTTATGTAGACAACTCTTAATCAAAAATATCTGGTTTTAAGTTATTGTGTAAATAAAATTATACAATATACCATGAAAGGGACATATAGGCGTTTTATAGATTTGGGCCAGTAATTAGAAACGTGTCCTGAATTTGGATAGTGCAATCTATCCAAAGAGCTCCAGTTCACCAACAATGGCGAAGCGATCTGAGAAAGAAACAATCTCCTGTCTGGAGATGTCTCATGTCTGGAGACTGAAAAACACTGCTGGGATCCTTTTGGCCAAATAATGTGAACGCTCTTTATCTTCCCCCATGAGATGTTAGTACGTGTGCAGCAACATGTAAGACCAGTTATTACTAATTGCACCTCTTTTTTTCTTTGCTCACCTACTCTCCTGCCCCTATGTCCCCTTCTGTGTGTGTAACATGTCATTTATCTGGTCTAGACTTGTCCTGTGATGCGTGCAGGCATTAACCATTTTGGGAGTTCCCCAGTGTTTAGCATCTTTCTTAGTCTTTGTGTGACTGAGACGGAGGTTTAGTCCCGATGGCATCTCTAGATACAACACATACATGTCTCCACTTATCTCTCCAGTAACCGGCATTCTTGGTTCAGATGTTTTTGTTCGTGTTTACAACAACAGTTGTGTATTTTTTCCTGTCTTTTTTTTAATTGAAGACTTTTTAATCAAAGTTATAATCTGACATTGCGACTGTGTTTTTTTAGACACCAGAACTGTTGTTGAGAAAATGGGATGTATAGCCAACCAAAGCAGTCTCCCATCTAGGAAAAGGAAACATTCCTGGCCTCACATTACCCCCTGGTAATCCTGAATGCACTGGTGAGCACTTCCTATCTGCTGCTCCAGCTCATTCCCTGTTACTGTTCTAACAATGGACCTCAGGTGGCCCATAAAGCAAGATTATGTCAACCTGGGCATAGTGTACCAACTGTTGCTCCCACTTCCTTCCTGCTTTAGGGTATAATGTGTTCCAGCTTTTATTAGAGTTTATTATTGGCAGTGCTCACTGACAGGTCTGGGAATGCTTTTAGTAGGGAGGCTATTGTTTGCTACCAGAGATGGTTGGTAAAAAAAAGGGGGTTGGCAATTCCTAAACACCAGCTGATGGATGGAAGAAAACAAGAGTCTTTGGCGCCAACTGAAAGATGGGACAATGTTGGCTCTCACATTGGGCTGGTACTGCGCTAAAGCGGTTACTGAACCACATGAAGAGTTGTCAGAAAACTGCTATTTCTGTCAACAAGTTGTACTGTATTGGACACAAACCACAAGGATCCCTGTGAAAAAAAACACTGGGCTGAGAATGCCAAGTGCCTTCAACACATGACAAGAGCAATTTAGCATGATCTTAGACTTGGCACTCTCCGGGGGCGAAACAGGGTGTGAGCCCACACTTAAATTAGAGACTAACAGAGATTAATTTAATACTTGGGAGTTTTTTAATGCCCCACACTTTCAAGTCTACAGCGATTTATTGGATCAGGCTGCCAGCATCTATAAAAATCACATTTAAGACGTAAAAACAAATATTTTCCCTTGGCCTATATAATTATCTTGCATTTTCAGATGCCAGACTCTCCCTCATTGGCCTAAGATAAAATTTTGGATCGAAGATGGTACAGACGGATGGCACAGGAAGAAATAATTCTGTCAACTTGGGTCTATTCACTGTGAAGATGCCCAATTTAGGTGTACATTTTGTTCCTTATGGAAACCACTGTTTCTGTTGAGTGCCTCTTCACATATTAACAACATGTTCAATGTACTGAAGTTGCAGCTTGAACAAATTACTCAAGACAGGTTGATGTAGTTTTTGTTTTACTCAGCCAAAAGGTTATATACATCTGTCAAAGTTGTACTTCTAAAAAAAATCATTGTGAAACAGCAATGATGTACATATGTATTTCAGTATATTTCTCTTTTGTCCACCCATGTGGAGATGCATTCTAATGCCAGGTGTGGACAGATGCACTTGGAGGCAACTTGTAGTTGGATCCCTCAAGACTGATTTTAATGTCAGGTACGAAAAGAGCTGATGGCCTGATCTGTTTTTAATCCTACAACCCTGTTTGGTCAAAGTGCTCTTAATCTTGTCCATACCTGTTAGATCTTATTTAAGATCTTGTTTTATAACCTCATAACTACAACCTTCATCAAAGTAGACAATCTGGATCTTATCAATGCAGCAGGCGGAGCAAATAGCTCCTTGTTTTTTTCTGCAGAATGTGCAACATTTTTTTCAGGCACGAATTACAGATAATATGTGGAAAATTGGGTTATTGCTGTTGTTTGCCTTCCATATATGAAGACCGCAGCAGGAGACTGTCCAGTCGTGCTCGTGCTGCACAAGGCGTATTGTTCTACAGTATGTACGTTCACTAAGTGTGCTATTTTGACTTTTCTCACAGGCTTAGACACACTGCTAATTCTGAACCCTAAAGCTAATCCACTATATTTTTAATGTGCAGTTTTTACCATTAATATTGAATCAGATCTGAATATCTCACGGTAATAAGATTATAAATTGCTTCTCCCCAAATACATATTCGTCAAAAAAAGAACATATCAGTGGTTTATTTATTGGAGTGATTTATAGGTGACAGGTCTTATCATATGCCAAGTTTAGGCTTAATCATTTGACACAGGTTTAGCCAGTGCATGTGTTGTGACACAATAATTGGATTAAAAGGTCCAAATTGAGCCACAGAATATTGTCGTAGGCTGTGACATCTACCCCCTGCGGCTAAAGCCCTAAGAAATATGCTCCATCCATACACAATGAACTAGAGGGCATGAATTTTTCTGTTAATTTCATCAAATGTTAAATCTCAGCACTCAAATAGGATAAATTGCAAGTATATTTTTCTTTTTGTACATATCAAGTCTGTGCATTTTCCGCAGGGCTGTACCCCATTCATGACAAATACACATAGATATGTTTTGGCACACACAGCCTTCAGCAGAGCGTATAAAATCAATTCAGTGAAGACTCCCATGTCTACACACAAACATACACACAGTGCAACACATGGACACTGCTTTTTGGCTCAGTGCTCTTCCCTCTCTCTCCCTTTTTGTCAGACCAATGCTTTCTCTTCAGCATCTAAGATTTTGTTAGGGCAAAGTCGGAACATTCGGTACAGCACAGGATGTTATTGGGGCACATCTTCGAGTTGTAGCCATGCAAGCAGCACGTCTCTAGGGATGGCGCTGTAACTGGGTGTGTGTCAGTCCACCATGGTTTATACAGAAATCTCTCTGCAACTATCTTATTGATTGCAGTGAAGGTTTATATGCACATTCAACGTCTCCAAAGGATACAACCTAATGAATTCCGTGACATTTAAACTGGTACTACTTGTTCTGTATCAGTGTTGACTGATGCTGGGGCGGTGTTGACTTTAAGGTAGGGGACAAACCCTTGTACCATCTGAGGATTGTTGGACACCAGTTGCAGATGTAATCAGCTGGAGTACACCAACCTGCGTTTACCTTGTTCAAATACTCAAAGTATTTTCCTTTAGCAGTGGAAGTCAAGCTGGTTACTTCACCTGAGATACACCCAGAAGAAGTTCAGCTCCTCTTTCATTGGCCATTGAGTAGCACCAGCTGGGGCAGCTGAGGTTAAATCCTGAGCTTGAGGACATCTGTAATTACTGAGGGAGTGTTTCTCATTCACTCTTGTCCTAACACACAGCATCTGTCACGTACCTGTGCTTTTTTTTTCTGAGCAACACTTGTCATTAGGGAAAACAAAAGCAACGTCATTTATTTTAATAAAGGAGTTCGCTTGAGGTCACAGTATTGTCACCGCCCACCAATGAAACCAGAGGTGAAGAGACTTGAGACTGGCATTGGCCTACTTGCCCGAGCGCTACATTTTGTTTATTCCCACCTCTGTTCTGTCTCCGCTGCCTCTGCTCGTTCTCAGTGGCGTTCCACTGATATCCTGTGTCACAGTCCTGACGCAGCACTTTCTCAGCGTCTCCTCAGTTTCAGCTTGCTCCTGCCTTGGGGCACTGACTGCCTCTTTGGACAATGCCTATCCTTGTTTGTGTCGCCCCCACGTTCTGGGAATCCCAGCATTGCTGGTAACCAGTGGTGGATCAGGACGATGAGGTCACTGTCTCAGTTTAGCCTGTCCTTGCCATTGCAAAACCCTCCTGTCTTCCATGGCAGGGGGTGGGGGGTAGTTTGAAACAATGGAAGCTTTCTCCACTGGGCTGATATGGATGGCCACAGAGGCAGACAGGCAGACAGATGCACAGACCTACATATAGTCGAGGAGACAAGCTAAGGCAAGTCAAAGACATCCGGCTTTTGACAGCCCACTGTAATGTTTATTAATAGTTACAGTATTTCCATTGCCTTTTTATCTTCTCACACACTCAGTGCACAGTGCAATGGGTCTATATTCAGATTTTTGGGTGACTTGCAATGAATTGGCCTGCAGCAAGGGCAAACAGTGACATACTATAGTTCCATGTGTATATATACGGAATCAACCTTAAATGATGATGAATGGATGAACTGACTCCAATTGAGCTTGACTTAAGGAGACACCTGATGTTGAAGAGAGAACTGGGTGAGTGTCACTGCTTGATGCAGGAGCGTTAACTCTGACATGTCACTTGTTTTTATATAACTTTAACAACTACAGTTGGAGTCAAGTTTAAACAAATTATAGAATTATATACATTTCATAATTGGTTGGTTGTGCTCTTCACTTACAACACGTATGGTAGCTTTACCCATAAATGTACATTGTGCTCTCCTGACACAGGAAAAGCAGAATCAGCATAGATGTGCAAGGAAAACTAGCAAATCAGCTAAATACTTTGGGTCAACATGTTTTTGATGATTACATAAGTCAGTGTGGAAATCAGCGTAATCTTTTCCAGATTTAAGCGCTATGCTTCACGCTTATCTAAAGTGTTTTACTGCCAGTCAGTGAAGTAACAGTGGTCAGAGATCTTTCAGCCAGAAGAGATGAGGTTCAGTAATTTTCCATATCAGTTTAAATCAATCTGTGGCAACAGGACATCCTCCAGCACAACCCCTTCCTTCTGTTCTGGTAATGGGAAGTGCCAGTATTGGGCCAATAACTTATTTTATCCCAGCCTCAGTCATTTTTCCATGAACGTGTTCTTACTAACTGTCTAGTTTCCTGCCCACTGCTACTTCTTCCTGATTTGTAACATTAACTAATGTATTTAACTGAGCTTTTCAAATGAATAATGCGTTTTGAGGTGAACTAATTATGTGGTGTCTAGAGTGAAAAGACAAGTGTCTCTGTGAGAAATGGCACTGTGTTGCATGCCGCATGCTGGTAGACCCTCAACTGCAGCTAAAAATCGAAGTCTGACTCAACACAGTACAAATTTAATGGATGTAGTGCGGGTGCACATACAGCAAATAGTGCTTCATACAGCTGCACAATTTGGCCACAAAGCAAACCGCAGTTATGATAAGAAGATAGTGTGTGGCAAGACAAATTAGAATATTGTGGGGAACAGCTTATTCATGTGTTGTATTGGAAGACATTTAAAATCTAGAAATATTGATTTCCTTTGATTTTACCCCACATCAATTTAATTCTGCACAGTCAGAGATGCGTAATCCTAAAGTAATTGTCTTCTTGTAACTATGGTAATGGTATGATGGTATGGTTTTATATGCTAACACACACAAAAAACAAAAGGTCTAAAAATGCATGTCTCATGTCTCTCTTCATGTCTCCTTTCTGATGCCTTATTCAGCACTTGGTCCAGTGGGACGCAGGGAACCCTGAATGTTTGCTCCAGCTGGTGAAGGAGCTCATCCAGCAGTACCACAGCTACCAATGTCAGCGTCTGCGTGAGAGCTCCAGGCTTCTCTTTGAGTATGACAGTCTGCTGGAGGATCCCAATTACGGCCGCAACATGGAGGTATATGCAGGACGCAAGAACAGCTGGGTAAGGTCTGCCAGAAGCAGAATCATGTGATATTATGAAATATTTCAAGAAATGTTGTCCCTTGGAAACACCAGTCTGTCATGTCTTAAGCTTTGAGTTTAGAGCATGAATAGTTTTGATTGTCAAAGACAAAGATGTAATGGAATGAGATGAGTGAGGTTTGGCTGTTGAGCCATTTTTTTTCAAACCCTTGTATATGACACCGTTTTGTGTCTGGAAATCTCTGGATCTTTGCTGTCATTTTCCATAGGAAATAGTCCGTGTTAATACTTCCTGTTTGATTGTAGAATAACTCCATCCCAACAAGTTAGAATGATGCTTTTTTTGTTTGATTTTGACCAAGCACAGTTCTACCCCACGGTAGATGAATTTTAGGCCATTGTGCTGTCATCTGTTTGCATGTGTGAAGACAACTTCCTGAGGACACAGTGACAGTATCTCATGAACAGGACATAACACATTTTTTTTTTTAGTCCACTCCAAAATGCAGAGACGTTATAGTACTGGAAAGTCATTTCTCATTAAAATAAAACAAAAACTGACTGAATTTTACCTCAGTACTTTAGGAAAAGTTCTGGTATTCTTCATGGGAACTATAGCTGTTCTTTAAGCCTTTGTTTATTATTTTGGGCTTACAAACCTAACTTTAAAGTATACTGTTATTTTGGAAAAATTGCTACTACTTACTACTTAAATTATTACTACTTACCTAAGTTTTATTTTTATGAACTGCATATTATACACCTCCGCTCTGCTTCTTGTTTTCCAGACCGGAGAGTTCTCTGCCCGTTTCCTTCTTAAACTCCCTGTGGACTTCAGCAACATCCCCATCTATCTCCTGAAGGTAACTGAAACAATACACATTTTTACCCATTGTCAAGCTCAACACATTTTCCCTTTATGAAGACACGTACTGTAAGTGCATGCTGCAAACATGCGGACAACATAATGCACTCGTGTGTGCACGCTTCATACATTGCACCAGACTTATTAGTCTCTGTTGGATTTTGGATCCTTCAGATATGAGATGTCATGAGTGTCCATTTGTTTTCATGTATGTGTGCTCATGTGTTTTTTATGTGCAACGATAAGCTTATTTAAATCAACAACAGCGTGTGGGTGTGTGCGTGCACGTGTGTGCGTGTGTGTTCAGACTCCAGTCTTGGGGGCTGTGAGTTGACTAATCAGCAAGCCGTCACTCTCGATCTGCTCTGAGCCCCGTGGTGTCTGGAGGCAGCTTAGCCCAAACTCACTCTCCCTCCCTCTCGCGCTCCTTCTCTCCCTCTCTCTCTCCCTCATCAGTGATTGCCTTCTCTCAATCTCTCCTTAACTCCTCTTTTCTCTCCACCCCCCCATCCCCCCAAACACACACACCCTTACCCACCCACCCACCCATCCCCTGCTCAGGCTGGAGGCTCTGGCTCTCTGGCCTTTTCCAGCCTGGCCTCTGTTTCTGTTTGCAAGGAGAAATGATGGTAAACATAAGGGAAACAGCAGCCATCATCAGCCTCACATCAGGCTCTGCCCCTGTGTCTCTCAGACTAGGAGCACTGACAATTCCCCCCCCACCCCGTCTCTCTGCAGTGTTTTAGTATACCCATCCAAATGTCCCATATCAAAACCATACTCTTGGTCCTGATGGATATTTTTTCCGCTGTGTCTTATTGCTGGAAAGTTTCTACACTCATTCCTGCTGGGGAGCAGTACATGTGACATTTTATTTCAAACCAGCATGCTGTCACTTGTGGAAAGTTTCTATGCAAAGGCTTCCAGAAGCAAGGGAGACGCTCTGACACCTTGAACCAGGGGATGGGGCTGGCTGTACAGCCACTGACACGATGCTATTTCAGAAGAACTCTCTAATATTTAGTGATTTTATCACAAACTCTTGGACATAAATATACATTCCTGTCACAATCATATGTTTAAGTTTTTTTTCTTAGATGCACACACTCACACGTGCACACAGACTCTCTCATACTCTCGCAGCACTGTGCAGTATTTGACAGCAGCGGTATACATAGTATCTCCATGGGAGCGGTTAGGAAGTGTATCGTCTTGCGAGAGACAAGAAAGTAATGAACACGAGCCCACACCTTGTCCACCTCCACATTAGGAATGGGATTATACAGCGTATAGGCTGGACTCACATGTGCTGTACGTCAAGCCAATGACCTGAATTTTTAGTTTGACAGTTGGCCTACAATGAGTTATTTCAGTGTTGAGCATATGTGTGTATTTTCTCACTGCAACTAATTCTGTAGATACTTGTCATTAATTAACATTCTGCATGGTACTTTCTGATTGAATAGATAAATCTTTTATGTATTTTTTAACAGCAAATGAACTGTTAAAAGGTCTGTTAAATTGAAGATGAGTTAGGAATATTAAAAGTACACAAGTACACAGAGAGCGTTACTACAGCTGTATCCTAGGGAAAGATTTCATGACAGTCATTTGTGGGAATTTTCTGTACTGAATGAATTAATATAAATGTATTATAGTTACTAAAATAATTACATTTAAAAGGGCACCTCACATATGGTGGAGTCCGTCTAACAGAGGGTGATTATGTTTTGTGCTAGATTCCACTGTATTTACTTTAATAATTCAATTTGTGACTGCTGGGCTTGGAGGTAAAATCTCCACCTCTGAACCTTTCAAGAGCTATTATGGAGATGAAATGTCCATGGAAAAATTAGCTTGTATGTAATTAAAAACCAGTATTAGAAACATGTGAATGTCTTGAAGCTTCAACTATTGCTATGGTAACCAAAGTTAAATCAATATTTGAATGCTGTGGGATATTTTTTTAATCATATATTAATTACCACAGAAATGAGATTGGACATCTAAATTTGCTGACTGCGGTCAGTAACTCCATCAGTTTCTTACCCGACGACGTCAACAACAGCGTTTGTAAATCAGGCCCTAAATTAATTGTGGGTGCATGTTTAACAAAAAGCACTCATCACAGTTTGTGTGCAGCAGTTTTCAGTTTAGATTTTATCAGCAGATTGATTTTTCAGCTTTCCATTTTCATGGGACCGCTGTGTTGAATGACAACCATGTAGTTAATATGAAGAACGCTTCTCCCCTCCCTCCCACTATCCAGAAATGAAGCCGAAATATACACTATATAAAATTTGACATTTTGCACCAGTGACGAGTTTGTACACCGGCGATCAGGGAGCTGCAGTATCAAGGTCCCACATTCATACAGAATATGCACTTGCTCACTCATGAGTTACATCTGTCCACAAACCACATTTTTCTAGTATCAAATAGATTAAACGCATATGAAAAACCACATTTTATAGACATTTATAGACTGGTGTACTAACTTTTGCTGCAGGACAGTGCTGTGGAATCTGGCTTGCTGCATTGATATTAAAACAACCACAGTTGCAGATATCATTTTCTTTTCTCCCTTCAAAAATTCCTAAATGATGATCCTCTGCAGACAGAGTACAAGCCATCAGCCAGGTACTGTAGGTAGAGGTCACACTGTTGACCCTCATTTGAATCAAACCCTCATCAAATCCATGGATGTCCTTGCTTGAGGAGGGAGGGTTTGGCACCGAAGCGGAAATCTGTTCAGACATAGGCTACTCTGCGCTGCTCGCGAACGCCGAGATGTTGCTGGTGGGCGCCGAGCTGTGGAGGACGACTGTTACCTGGAGCGAAGCATCCGCGTGGTCTGAGCTCACCACAGTGGACATGTTTACCTTCCCACATGGACTGTCCAGCCTCGGGGAGGGGGGAGGAACACTGGCTCACTTATTTATTTATTTTAAAAGGGGCGCAGTCATAGTCAAAACGAAAGAGTGGGAGATGAAGGGAAGATAGTGAAATGCACACAGATGCGTGTTGGCAGGTTTCTTCCTCTTTAAAGGGCATGTAGTTCTCTTGGGCACTGTTTCAGTGATTGTACCTTGACCTCTGGGTTGTCACCAGTTTGAAGTTACCTTCACTCATACCATCTCGTTTGGCTTTGGCCTTTGACCTCCCACTTCACTGTATATTTATGAGGTTTGGGACTGAGGTTTGAAGCCCCTTTGTTAAATTGAAGTCGAGTCAACAGATTTATTCTAAAAGGCAGTCAGAGATTAAAAACAAAAAAAACAAAAAACCCCTCAACTTTCAAAGCTTTTCATATCCAGCCCTAAATGTACAATGTCATTAACGTGTACTATTCATTTTAAAGTAAGTAAGTTGAATATCTGACTTCTGCATACATAAAACATTTTTCCTTTAATTACAGCCATGGTCATTTATGGTCATTTGTTCGTCTTTACTATATAGATAGCATATAGATACATACATGTGTGCAGTGGCAGCGGCTTGCCTCTAAATGTCTACAATGATCAGAGAGGAGTGACGCCACATTCGTGACTGAGCCCTCTGCTCTCGCTTCACTTGAGCTTTGTTTCCCCCACAAGCACTGACCCATGTCACCAGCTCAGAGAGCGGTGTGTGTGTGCGCGTATGTATGTGTGTGTGTGTGTGTGTGTGTGTGTGTGTGTGTGTGGGGGGGGGTGTGTGTGTGTGTGTGTGTGTGGGGGGGGGGGGGGGGGGGGGTGTCTGCTTGTGTTTGGGGTCCTCAGCTGTCATTGATCCAACAACAGGATGTTTCAGGTGACCAACTTATGTGAACTAACTGGCATCTGCTGTGTTTTGTGGCTGATAAATGATGGGATTACATGAAATAGCTATAGAGCTGTGTGCTCTTGTATCACATCACTGAGCAATTGCATCAGAGCCGCTGTTAAGACCCTCTGCCGCTGTCTGCGCATTATGTGATTGAGGGTTCAGATGGGGGAAAAACATCTTGGTAATTATCATGATCTTTTTTTGCCTAATCAGACAATATTAAATGTGTATTTACAAAAATAAAACATCAAGCTTTAAGATTTCTAGATTCCAACTCTTGAAATGAAGTGTGAAAAGTGCATTTATTTAACTAAATAAATCATACTATTGTGAAGAGAACCCTCCTAAACCCCATGTGGACGTTGACAGCCACTGATGTGTTTATTAAAGCTGTAAAAAGCACTTACTGTTCAGTTCGCTGCTGAGGGTTTTCCTGATCAACAATTAGACCCATCCGCTGCTCCTCCCTGCGGATGGGTCTAATTGCTGATTTTTTTTTAGACTCTAAGCTTGTACGTTATTCGCTAGATCATGGTGCTTCACACTAGACTGCTGTATTTTCTGTCTTCGTTGGCACCCATTAAATATGTTGAAGGACCTTTCTTACATTTTTCTATGGTTCATGTCATCTAATTCTCTGTGGGAAAGCAAATCCAAATATTTCCTTTTCCTCTTGAGCCAGATTTGTATTTTTACATATTTTAACCTTTTTATATACAAAGCCTCGCCACTGCCTAGCAACTGATATCCTGCACCCCCAGGTGATCTTTGCTTCCTGCAGAACTGACCTGAGGGTGGGCTGCATTGAGCCCTGGGCATCCCTGTACCTTCATTTTGTCTGTTCAAGCTGTGCATGCTTTTAACAAGAGCACTTACATCTAATTATTTTTACTCTAATTATTACAAGCTTACATGCACACACGCACACACACTCTTTAACCTTCAAAGCTCCATGGGCAGCAACTGACAGGGGGAGGGTCAGGGTGAAGCGGAGCCTCCGGCTTTCATTCTGTCTTTTAATTTGTGGTGCCAGCGTCAGTGACTCGATTATTTCTGTACCTCCTTTTCATTTCATGTCATGTTTTCTTGTTCGCTTATCTAAATGTCAACCCCTGAATCAGCATTCAGTAAAAGCTGCCTCCCAAAACACTGCTAGTATGTCTTAATGAATGAGACTTTTCAAACGAATCAGCGTTAAATTTGAAAACAGAATCACAGCCTTTATATGGTGAAATTCCTTTCACTTGTCTTCCCAAGTTAAGATCTTGATTATAAATAGATATTTAAAGTAAATAGTGGAAATCATGTGGGGTTAAGGATATTTCAGTGTCTTGTCAAATCACTATTTTTAGCTACATTTCAGCTCTGGTTAACAATAGAAGTAAACAACATTTTCCTGACAGACACACAATTCAGTGAGGTGGCATCAGTAACCTGTGTGCAGTTGTGAAACAGCATCACACACACACACACACACACACACACACACACACACACACTTTGCTTTTTTCTCTTGGATGCATAAACACTGTATTTATTTGGTGAATTTTTAACCAATTTCAATCAGTGTGTATACCATTGCTACAAATATTCCTTAGAGATATAACAATGTTAACATAGTAAATATACCTTCTCTTCACCCATATTGTTTACATTGCTCAAGGGCATGCAACACTGCCGTGTTTAAAATGTCATTTGAATTATTAACCTCCACTGAAAGCTTCTGCCCCTTCACCCCACGTTTTCCCTCTGTACAACTACAGCTTTGACACCACCACTAAAAAGAGAAAAACCTCTCTATAACCTATAGCCCATATAATAGTTTTTAGTGTTGGTGTTAAATGGTTTATGAGGGATAAACCGTGCGCGTTACAGCAAGGTCGTCCTTTATTAATTCAGGGGGCTGATTACGTAGGCGTTGCTTATAAAACACAGCTGATTTTACCAGCCCACTCTTCACCTCTATTCCGATATTGATATAATGTGTCTTCAAGTGTGGCTTTTTGAAATAGCTCATGAACATTAGCAACACTCAGTCATGGCTAAGTAATGAACTTGTTACCAACACAGCAAATGATGGAGCAACGCACTGTGTACAAATAAGAAATGATATTGATGAATGCCTGTGTTATAGTTACAATTGAGTTTAGAGCAAATCTGACCAATTTGTATCATAAAATATGTTGTGGGAAGATATGTGACTATTTCAAGACTTATAAATCTCAAAACGTTGTCAAATTTGAATTCATTCGCTGTAAGTTAATTTATTTTATTGAAGGGAACATTGTGCACATTGATTGCAGTCAGATGAAGAGTTGTTTTTTTCCAATATGACTAGAAAACCATCGAGAAGTAAAAAGTTGATTATTTTCATTGCATTCAGTTGTTTCATACGTTTCGCAGTAATTGTATTAATTCAGGGGTCTCATAAGGTCAACCAAAAGGTAAATAGACTCATTTATGAAAAACCTGTGTGTGAGCATTATCCAGTTTAATTCTGCTGTGTATTCAATTTAGTCTATTGGATTTTTTTTTTAAATTTTAGAATAAAGCATTTTAGTTTGAGGGTTAGTTTAGATTTGTGTTTATTCATAAAATAATTTTATTCTGAAAAAGTATCACAGCTGTCAATCAACACTCTACACAGACAGAAAACCCCTCTGGTATGTATCGTGTTGTCCTCCACATTACTCAAATCATTTTTTATATTCACCTTGACATTTCTACAACTCGCATAAAGCTGTGAAGAAAATTCTGCTGCAGAAATAACAAAACTTGAACATGGCAGAAAATGTCAGGATTGCATAAAACCATGGGATATGGTAAATTTAAGTGTAAATCCTTCATTTTGTAAGTGCCGTGATTCTCAGTCTTATCAATCTATGCACCAGACTACCATTTTAAGAAAAACACCGTATACCCCAACTCCTCCACGTCTAAAACTAAGATTAAGAAATGTGGAGAGTGACACAAAGCCCCTTATGTGACGGCCTACACTGAATCACCACTGGCAACAGAGCACCTTTTAGGTTTTCCAGGCCTAGAGCTAATGCTTATTTACGTGTTTGTCCAAATGTACTTGTCCCTGTTTAGTGAGGACATGGTGACTGCTACAGAGATAGCTGAAACCTCATCAGCAGGCAGCAGCTGTGGATACCTTACCTTTCCGGTTGCCACATAATATTCTCTCCTTTCTCAACCGCTTCTGAGGCCTTTGCTGTTGCGGTTTTCTGTCCAGTTTACGTCCCCCTTCGGATGGCAGTTGAGCATTTGGAGAAGTCGTGGCTGAAGATAGCCTTCTGTGTCACATGATTAATCTTTCACAATTCTCTGGAATACATCTCTTTAGCCACTACACGCACATGCACACACACACATACGTGAACAAATATGAAGACATTCTAATGCAACCATGTGCGTATATATTCTCTCCACATGAACGTGTTGGTGTGACAAAGGAGACTGTGTCTGTGTCTTGGTCTTCTCTGGCCAAGTGTGACTACAGCACCCAACATTTAGGATTCATTGAGGCTATAATTAAAATGGTCCTCAGTCGACCATTACAGCTGGCTGTGCCATCAGTGCTGTCTGTTGTGTCATTTGCTGCGTCATGACCAGGACAGAGGATTCTTCTTCTCTTTGACAGTCTCAATTTTCTGTTGGTTTGACCTGCTGGCTGTGGTTGTTACCACATGGCTGCACATCAGGTCAAAAGAGCTGTTGTCAGTCGAGCGGACTGAATAGAAGTATCTGTTTCTGGATTAAGCAGTCCACGACTGCTGTGTTACCAATTCTGATGATCCTATGACAACATGAAAAACAAAAAGATCATCATCTAATGGGTGCCCTCTGTTTATTAGCTTTTTGTCTTTCTATTCTTGGCCTGCCGGACTATTTTGAGACAAAGCTTGGGCCTGTGCGTGACTATTGAGCATTTGGTGCCAAAGCAAGTGGTTGTAATTTGTGGCCTTGCCGTGCCCTTGCACGGTAAACACTGACTAAGAGCTCAGGAATCTTAAGAGCTATAAAATAATTGCAGGTTACTCCCATAATGCCCAGAGTGGTGTGCTGCTTCTTCTGTCTCCTCTCTCCTTTCCATCTCCTGTTAGCTGGAGCTCCTGGTGCTATACAAAAGAATAAGGCTTTTTTTTCTGTGTGTTGTGATTACTTGCTGTTTTCAGATATTAACTTTGGGAAAATTTGGGTCCAGGCAGCACGGCGGTGCAGTGGTCAGCACTGCTGCCTCACAGTAAGAAGGCCGAGCCAGGTTGGCCTTTCTGTGTAGAGTTTGCATGTTCTCCCAGCGTGGGCTTCCTCCTACAGTCTAAAGACATGCATGTCAAAAATGGTCTGTAGTTTGTATTTGGGGCAATCCAGAGTTTACCTTTCATGTGAAGAACACATCCTGGGTAGAGGATGTCAGATAGAAAGTCTGCTGTAGAAAACACGTTTCAAAATCGTTCATCGTCATCTTGGCGGTTTGGAACAGCATCTATTTTAAAGACAATCAACCTCTCCTACAAGGGTCTTCTTCAGTTCTGAAGAAGCAGCAGTGACATTTGTACTATTATTGCGCCAACAACCATTTGAGATAATGAAGAAACAAAGACTTTGTAAAATCACCTGGAGCTGAATCTTCAGGTATCTACAACCAAGTCCAGTTGTCCTCAGTTCAACACTTTCTGGACAACCATGACCTGGAGGACTGAGAATCCCTTGACATTATAATGAATCCACATGAATCCCCTTATAGATGAATCTGGCAGTAAAAGCCACCAGTACTTATTTAGAGGATTTAAATAGGCTTTAGTTTCCTCTCCCTTGCAAATGATTGTGGTGGGTGTGCAGCCAAGATGCCCTTTTCTAGTGACAGTATGCTGTCAGCGCTGTCATGACACTACAGATTACAATACAGAGCCAATCTTCATCTGTCTTTTGAATTAGCACAGTGTAAACTGATGTATTATTAAATGCATTCATTTTGTTTTCATTGTGCTTTGTGTAAGTTCTGTTGCTGAGTGACGTGTATCTGTATAGCACTGAGACATGGCATTTAGTAGGAAACCAAGTTGCCCAAAAGACATTGTCAAGTAATTGCCAGTTTGGGCTTCACTAATGCAGTGAACGACTGAAATCTGAAAAGGCCAGCCAATGCTTCCACGCAGATAAACAATTATGTGGCTTTTTACATGGTGGAAGTATTATGGCTTGGTATGCTCAGGAAGATGACTTTAAATGTCAGATGTAACAGCTCTAAAGCAGAAAAGCATGGGTTGAAATTCTCATTTCATATCTTTTAATTGAATGCATGATATAATTACAACAAGATTGTAAAGACTGATTATTTGATTAGATAATCACTAAACATAGCTTCTAATAAGTAATTGGGCATGTGGATCAATTATTATTGATCTACATACAGGACAACTTACAGCAGCAGACAAAAGAATACATATAAGGATCAAGAGTAAAAATATACAAATACAAATATGGAGTATGTACATAACATATACCTTTCAATTCAGAGATATTAGATGGATATAAATGTTACTTAGTAAATGATGCCATATATGGGTATTGTTTGCTCCTTGATGGCTTTTAGTCCAAAGTGATAGCAACAAATGAAGGAAACTTTTGCAAGTTTGCTGATGCAGCAAACTGAAACTCTGTTGCAAGATGCTGGATGTAGTTGCAAAAGAGAAGGATATAGTGGGTTGGTGGGCTGTTGGCTGTTATCTATGAGCATAACTTCAGTGCTAGAGTTTATTTCAGGGTAAAGGTGGAGCAAATCTTTGATATTAATATCGTTTGATGTAATATCCATGTGTATTCAATTTATAAAGAGAAATGCAATGAAGTATTAACTATGTATTACATAAAACATTAACTGTGTCATTCTGGATATTCTCTAATTTCTGTATTTAATAGCACTTCACCATCAGGTCCGATATTGAAGACACCACTGCCAAGACCAACTGCACTGATATGAAAGAACACATGTTGATGATCATTCACAAGCACAGGAAATTATGACATTTCTTTTGTTTTACTAAATTAGCATGGCATTAGCAAGTCCACTTGAAGTACCCAGTGAAAAGATACTATTTGAAAGAAGAACACTGGGATTTAATATACCCGCATTCCATTGATGTACTCTGTAATTGAGCCTTCTAGTTGTAGGTCAAGAACTTTGTTTATGATTATTGTTGCTCACGAGGCCGATACACTTGAGAACCCAGCTGTGAGTTGCACCAGGTGCTTTAACATCTGGGCCTTCACAGAGTTGAGCCTTCTGAGAAAGAGTTGGACAGAGCCTAGAAGAAGCTGGATGAAGCTGTTCTTGTTCATCGTAACATGCTTTCATCTCACTCATGTTTCAGACTGTCACGGACAGAGGACAGACACACTGTGGCTGTCTTCTGAAAATCAAAGGGCACCTGTGTGCTGGCGTGTAAACAGAGAATGTTCAGGGGTTTTTCAGACAGTTTAATGGTTTTAATCATTAGTGCATGTGACTGGTCTCTGAGGCCTCCCAGAATAAAAGCACCTGTTGTGGTAAACAAACTTTTTACTCAGACTACAGCTGCAAATATACTGCTGACTCAGCAGCAGGAAAACATGACCAAAAAAGCAAATGCAAGCGTTCATATATATATATATAGCTCAATTGCTAATATAATAATTAATAATAGTTTATGAATCAGTTAGAAAGAGACCAATTGAAAATGCTTAGACATTATTTCAGAGCTTTCAGCAGACATACCTTCACTCTCTAGCTGACTCTAGCAATAATGTGCAAGATCAGTGACTTTCAAAACTACTTGCAAAACAGTTCCTATGACATCAAATTCAATGCCCTCAGATTTTTGTTTTCCTGAACTTGACCCAAACTTTTCCACAGTATTTCTCTCACAGAAAATAAATAATGATGATGTTCTGCATCATGTCATATAAAGAACACTTTTCTTCAACACAATGACCTTAGAATTAGCCCGTTAATCTGGTCAGATGCTCCCGAGTGAGTAGGTCAGGAAGCACATTGCTTCAGAATGACATCATTTTGATAATCTGTTGACCAACACTGGGCTATTATATTGAAAGAAAGGGCAAGACACCCTTAGTTGTGTCAAAGCATTTACAGTATATGAGCGAATGTCCTCTGTATTTTGAACACTGCTGGGAGTTTTCTGTGTTGGGAGAACCTTGGGAGTTTGGCCAAGGACAATGTTATGAGAGAAAATACAGTTCTCTAGAAATTCCTCTTTGCTGGAAATGTCCTCGTCATACTGAAAAATGGATTGTGCCTCGTTAGAAAAAGAGGTCTGAATTAGGAGCTGTTTCAGCCCTGTCCAGCCTTTACTATTCTGTAATAGCATGCAGTAAGCCACACTGCACTCAATGCTAACAAAACTAATGAGGTCATTATATATTACAGCATGCTATGACTGCACTATATTGCCTTGGATAGGT
Organism: Pseudorhombus dupliciocellatus; assembly: GCA_016785235.1. Classification (NCBI taxonomy): domain Eukaryota; kingdom Metazoa; phylum Chordata; class Actinopteri; order Pleuronectiformes; family Paralichthyidae; genus Pseudorhombus; species Pseudorhombus dupliciocellatus. The sequence continues at coordinate 53,520 of JAFBJW010000191.1, read as the reverse complement.
ATGACAGGGCATGTAAGCCATGGATCTACTACAGCCTATAAAAAGAAAGCCTGTGGAAACCAGGAAGTGTTTCATCCATGATCTTGTAAATATCAATTTGTGGTTAGAGATGCCTTCCCCATGAAATACCCAGAGAGCTGAATGCAAATATTTGAACTTATGACATAACCCCTCTGTTAAACCCCTGTGCTGGCTCAACTTCTCTCCGGTCTCTGAGAACCGTGAACAGTGTTTACCAATTATTGCCATTGCTGTATTCTGTCAAGGCAGAATAAAAAACACATAACAACCTCTGATATACATATACAGTACTTATACATCTGCAAGTAGTGTGAACACTGTGAGCATATACTGCAGTGCTTGATGCACATTGTCCTCATTCACCTGTTTTGTATATATAAGACTAAATTACAGTTGGGAAGTATAATACTGCTTGCAAAATAAGTGCGCCAATAATAAATAAACACAAAGAAACACAAGCTCTAAGTATTGCTCATTGTCATAATTCTCTATTTCTGTAGAGGTCAATATTGCCATCATGTCAAGGCTTACTGTTTTGAAAGTCCAACTGTCAAAAGAACCAGATGATAGAGTAAATATGATAAGGTGGGAGGGCTCGGTTTGCTCTGAATACAGGTGGCAGTGTCTTGATTTGTTTCACGCCCTCACCTCCATCAGTGCACCTCCACACACTGACGCATCACTTGCAGCAACAACCCTGGTGCTGCCTTGACAGACGGGCTGTTGGAAAGGTTGTGCCTCGGGCTGGAAGAGTCAGACATTCTCCATCATTCCATGTTGTGACACATGACTAGTGGCACCACCACCCTGCCACATGATTAGGTGGATAGCTACAACACAAAATGTTAGCTGCTTTAACTTTTATATAAATAATGCCTTTTTTAAAACCAAACTGAGTTGTATTATGTCTTTGATATTGCTATATCTCTAATGTTCTTTCCCTCGTTTCACTCTCCCAGTTCTTTTTTCCATTGGCACTGCCTTAGTCCTCATTAGAGGTGAGAAAACATCAGAGAAACCTCACATCCCATTGATGATGACACACATTGGGCCTATTAAGTCGTGTTCCAGTCATATCATGACGAGGTGAGGGAGCATATGTGGTGACTAATGTCACAGAATGCCTCTGACGCTGGTGAATTGATAATTGTTTGCGCATGATAAACAGCATATTCCACACTGTAACTTAGTCATCTCTCGCCTCATGGCATGTCATCATGGGACACATTTACTGCGTGTTTCTTCATGATGATTCTGGCCTTTTTCTTATATTTAATTTTGTGTTTTTGTCTTCTTCTTTGAGTTTCCCATTGTATTTTTCTTTAATATTTGCTTTTTCTGCGTCTAATGCCAATCCAGCAGTCCTTTCCTTTAATCCAGTTTTCAGTGTACCCTTCCTTTCATATCTGCCTGTTGAAAAAGCCCATCACATGTTTTATATGCTCCTTACATCCCCATGAGTATATATATATATAAATAGATAAAGCGCTCGTCTTCTATATTAGGAAACAATGCAAAGTGCTTTTCAAAAGACATCAAAGACAAAATGTTTCAGTCACCTCCTTACAAAGTAAATGGTAAAACATGACCCAGAAGGATGACACCTCAGCATCCTCTGTTAGAAAAGGGATTGATAGAGAGGAGCCAGTGAAGGTATGGTTAGAGAACGAGGAGTTCAGATCCAGTGACCCTAATATGACTCTGTGTTACCAAAGGTCATGCCCGCCTCCTGTCTCCCTCGGCGCACATGCGATCCACAATCATACACCCCCCGCCCCTTCATCACCACCCACACTGAAGCTCCAAACGAAGATTTCCCACCCACCTGCTTGTACCCCCAGCTGAGCATCAGAGGTTTCCAGCGTTATAGTCTCCAGAGAAACTCCACCACCACCACCACCTCTTCCCCCTTCCTCCGTACTCCCCCCCCCCCACACTCCACGCCTCCATGGAATTACTTCCATCTGGCCTACTTTCCGCCCTCGCTCTATATCAAGTTATATGTTGTTTTTCTGTAACACATCCAAATGTCCTTCTTCCTAATCCTTTGTTTTTTTTCTCACTTCAACCTCGATGTTATTCAGCTTTCATTTATCACTCATTCCCTTGTCCTTCTGCATGCCTTATTATGCCTCCCACAGGCCTTTTATTAACACATAGGTGGCTTCAGGGTGAAACTGTGTCCCTATATGTTGCCTGTCTGTACTCATTTGTTAGTCTTGGCCTTTGCTTTACCCTTGGCTTACCAATGACTTCAAATTCCCACTGTGAAGACAAAGTCCACCTTCTTCCTTTTCTGCAAAGCAGCATACAAAAGCACAAATGAAGATATTATAACCAAGCATCAGAATATGTCCCCATAAATTTCTGCACAAATCAACAATCAAAAATTCTGCAGTACAATGAGATACTGTAGTATGCGGCATGAATTCTGTTCACATGTCAACCACCTTTTCATGTTAAGATTACAGTATATAACCACAAGCAGTAAAGACATAGAGAGACTGCTTTTGTCGGCAGGCAATATCTATTTATTTATCTTGTTGAATTGTTGGAAAATATATTGCAATAAATACAACTACAGACAATACTGATTCTTTGTCATGGGCCACATGAGATGGAAGGGAAAAAAAGATTCTGGTTTTAAAGAAAAAAAAAAAATCTTTATTTGAGATTGAGGAATGTGGCACATAGTGTCACCAGTCAAAGCATCAATGGCATTTGCCTTGCATATCACTGTGTCATCAGTACGCACATACTACATGCATTCATTCATTTCTTGAAACACGCATCCATTCCCAAACATGCTTGAGTCACCGCTGTGGCTTCAAGCCGTAGCATCACACACTTAAGATTCACACAGAGAGGAGAACAGAAGCCAGATCATTGCAGTGACATGCTATCGATGACGCACCGTCACTCACACTTGGCGAGATTCGCACATATGACTCGCATGTTGGTGAAACGTGATCAAGAGGCTCAATGGCCCTTCTGCTGGTCATCTGCCAGTTATTGTCAGAAAGAACGTAAAGATCGTGGCTCTTGGCGAAGCTCAGTAAAGACTATACGAGGAGAGACGTCAGGGCCATGTGTAAATATACAGTATATTCAGTACATGCACTTTGCTCATCTTTACTTAAATTATAGGCTTTTTATTGACTCTGCTCTTTGTTTTTGTGCCCTCACAAGTGGAACATTAATTTTATTTTTTTTTAATAATTTTGAAGTTACCGTTTCACCCCTTCTACCCTTGTGTTTATTGACTTTTGTTTTGTGTCTATACACAAAAGCTACTGGACGGATGATCAAGAAAAATAATGGAGTAATGGCTCAGGGAAGAACAAATACAATTTTGGTGTTGACCTGAATCGGGTAATAATATATTTATTATATTAGGTGGACTCGTATCTAGTGATGTGTACAATTTATTTTATCTTAATTAAATTTAAGTGGATTGTTGGGCTTTGGCGGAGGTATGCACTCATTTGAGAGCGGTTCTACTTCTGCGTACATAGACATCTGACTGTGGCATCCCAACACGCCTTAGTCCAGAGACCTATTCTGCTGAGGTCAGTTTATTTAACAACCTGTTTTTCCTCTACAAACAGTATCCCTGTTGTAACCAGCCCATCAACTCAGGGCATTTTGATAGATTATAATTTGTCTCCACACCCATCATTCTCAAAGCTGTGTATGCTCAAAAGAGAGAGGCCCATGGAAAAGTGCGTTCTTGTTCAGTTTGCAAACACGCCCCGCACACAAAGCCTTTGGACTGTGGCAACAGGGCAGTGTTTATAAGTGTTTGGGTCTCGTTCAACAAACATGGATCCAGGTGGAGCGTGACTGCTGCATAATCTCCCTCTTATTGTCCTTTTGACAAAATCCAATCCTGGCACAGGGCACAAGTATGTAGGGACACAAAGTTGCCTGGTTAATCATCCACCACCACGCTTGCCTGAAGTCTGCCTGAGTTACAGCACTGGCTGAGAGTTTGATTTAGAGGAGAGTTCGACAGAGAGTGGGCCGGACATGAGTGGGGGCAGATATTTCAGATGAGGACATTTGGTCCTCTTGGACATGCGTGCCAGCTGGGTTGTGCTGACCTGGTCTTGTGCTTGCTTGGTTTGTGTTTTGAGGTGGAGGGAGCAGGATCATCATGGCCCCTGGAGCCCACCACGACTCCTCTCACCCCACTCCCTAGAAGCAGCAGCGCCACCACATCATTAGGAACAATATCCTCAACTCTCTTTCTCAATCAGAACATTTGACATCATGCAATGAGACATTTTGGCAGCTGCCACCTTGACCCCATGCTTCTCGTCCTTAGGGTGAGATGGCGTGAGTCTCAGTCAAAATCTCAATGGAGAGGCTGACATAACTTTTTTTTGTCCAAATTGCATCTGCTATATTCTGGAGAATGTTTTCCGCTCAGTTCAAGTCTCTTGAGTTCTGATTTTTATAACACTTGCACTAAATAATTATTCACTAATTGCATATTTAGGACCTTAAAACACACATACCTTAGTTTATACATGTATTATAAGAGAAAGTGAAACTACAGTTGTTATACATTGACCATGGCTGATACCATTCTTTGACACCATTGCATTTGTTGCCTCCAGATGGTGTTTATTTGCATGTCCACATGTTCACATGGATCCTATCTGCCCAGTGGCTCTGAAATTGGTTGACGCTGCCGGAGCCTCATTCTACGTGTTGCTTTTCTATAGCCCCTTTTCCACTGGTCAAAGAGGCCCATTTTCAATATTTTCACGACGCTGCCCAATCAGTTGTTTTTCTTTCAGGGGCACTCAATGCTGCTCGCCTCAAAGCTGGACTTGTCCTTGCGCAACAACCCTGCTGTCAGTCAAGCTGCCCCATTACGTTGGGCATGACATTTAAAGTTGGGCGAAGAAGGCGGACAAAGTGCCCTTACCTCCTCCGTACTCGCCCTGCAGTCGAGCCCCTGTATGGCGTTTGCAGATGAGTGTGTGTGTGTGTGTGTGTGTGTGTGTGTGTTGTGACTTTGGCCAGACTTGGTCTGGCATAAGGACAGCTGTCACATCTCCAACCTGTCACATGCAACACAGAGGAGATGCCAGAGGCCGGAGCATCAGGAGACACTAGAACGGACACAAGGGAAAGCGTCTATGCGTTTGTGTGTATGTGAGTGATCACGCACACTCTTTGAAAGAGAAGGGAGGATGGAAGATGCGGTGGTGGCCACGTGAATGGGATTGACTCTGAGGCACTCGCTAACCTTGATGGCCGAACACAAACAGGCATGCACACTCTTCTTGAGTCCAGTCCTTAAGCAGTTGAGTCACTTTCTCTTGGGGCATGTAGTAAATACTGCCTCAGCGTTCAACTCCCACCCCTGCAGGACACCCTCCTTTACTTGCAGTGGTCTGACCCGGGCCATTTCCGTGCTCATTACTTACCAACGAAGAAGTCTGTTCATTAAGCTCCTAACTATAGCCCGTGGAGCAAAGGCTTGTTTTGAATGTTAATTTTCTTCTTACCATTTACATAAGCAAGCAGCAGTTGCCCTCAAGTGTAAAAGGCCTGAAGGATGTGTGTATGTGGGCACAGAAACATATAATGGCCATTTGGGGCCATTTGGACTTTGTTACAGAGGGGAAAAGCTTGTTGTTTGTTTCCATCTAAGTAATGCTTTCAAGGCAGGCAGGTTAAGAGGTCAGCTTTTGTTCTCTTTACGATGCATTTTCACAAGCTTCCTGTTTAGATTTGCAAAGTTTGGGGGAAGAAAAGATTTCAAATGCCTGGAAATCACCACCGCATTGCACTGGACACTTCATTATTCTGTATATGTATTATCATAACCAGCCATCAACGAAATCATGTGTATCGCCCTTCTTCTCTTTAATTTGACTTTCAAGTTCCACTTCAGAAGCTTTGAAAACTTTGAAGTAGTTTAGACACAAATATTTGTGTTGCACTCTGCATTATTAAGAAAACATATTTTATTGAATATTTTCGCTTGGGAGAAAATAAGGCACAACAATAATAAAATAAAGAATGCCCTCCTTCAAAGGTGAAAAGTAGAAAAGTGTGAAAATAAATGTTGATCAATAAAGGATTTGTTGTGCTCAAGCCTCGCTATGACATCTGAAACCAGGTTTTTCACCTTGATGACATGTTGACATGTCAATCCCAGTTAATAGGTTGATGCAAGGGTTCAGCACTGCAGCCATTTCTGTGCAGATGCCACACTTGTATGTATCTTTCAGACTGTTAATAAGCATAAAGATTATTATCAAAAACTTTTTAGCCTCTTTATTTTTAAGACTGAATTATGAATTTGGGCTGTTGAAAACGCCAAACAACATTTTTTTATCTGCACATCTTCAGCTTCCATGCACAGCACTTTTAATTTACAATGGCAACAGCTAAAAGTTCAAGGTTCTGCCTTTAGTTATTGCGAGCTTGTTTGTTTCACTGATGCAACGTGACTTGTGACAGCTCTTCGCTGTCTCTTAGGACAACATGAGTCTGAATCATTCTGCAAAAAAGGCCGTCCCTGCAACAGCACCCTTGGCCTGACCGAATCGCGGCGTGGCCCTTTGCAGCCCGTGCATAGCTGACCCATCTTCCTCTCCTGGCCCTCTCACCTTCCTGTTGGTTTTCATTCACTTGTTTACTCTGCCCCAGTCCAAAGGAAGCATCCATTAAATCACCTTTAAAGATGGAAACGGAACTTGACAGCTACAAACTAGAGCAAAACAATCTTTTCACCAAAAAAAAAAAAGGAGCCATCTCCAGTTCCACATCGCCATGCCTGTTCACGTCCGTCCCATATCGTCAGAGGCAGAAGCTGCGGGCGCCGCTGTGAGCCACGCAGCAGTTCTTGTTTACAAATGCACACTATATTGATGTGAGCTGATTCCATCATGCAACACTTTCCAATGCCTCGCACCCTGCCGTTTTTCACTGCCTCTCATCGACTCTTTACCCCTAATTTATTTGCAGTGACAAGGCAAACCGCGTGACAGCCAGCTGAGTAGCAGCCATTGTTGTGACAGCTGATATCTGCTGCATTGTTTACATATTTAAGACTAAAGAACTCCTTGCTAATGATCTTTGTATGTGCGTTCTATGTTACAAACTGAAGACTAAACTGCTGCCTGTTCGCCCTGAATCCTGCCCCCCCACCGGAGGCATTGTTTCCCCTTTTGAATTTGTGTTCTTTAATTAAACACTCTCATCAAAATCATTAGATTACATGCAGAAAAAATTAATTCAGCCTCACTTGAAGAGGGCTTGGTCAGTGAAGTAATTTTCCATTTTCCTTCCACTCAGCTGTAATTTTCTCAATCCAATGGTCACGTTGGTTCTGTGATTAACAAGCCAAAGCATGCGTAATTAGTTAACAGGCCTGATCACATGTTTGAGGCTCTCTCGCTGCAAACTGGTTTCACTGTGCCTCTGTCCATCATGTGTGGTGGTTAGATCTCCTCTCACCACGGTGGGCAGCGATTATAACAAATGGATGAGTTCAAACCATCTGTAAGACATTTGATTAACGCCGCCGAGCTTCTGTCGGCAGAGAGATCCCCGGAATGGTTGTTGATGTGGAATCACACTAATGACAGTGTCTCGGAAGTGGCCACGCTCTAGGAAAAATATCACAGAATCAGGAATTAGAACCTTGGAGAGACAGATGAGCTTTGTAGCTCGAGCAGCTCCGGGTGGCCTCTGCATCCATCTCACACATGATTTGATGGGAGCTCGCAGTCATCAGCTCAGCCTCATGGTGCAGCTGTTGAAGCTAATGTGCCATGAAACAAAACAGATGTTTCTTCTGGTGTCTTTCCTCTTCTCCTCCTCAGCTCCTTCAATATTTTGGAACTTGCACACTTGCTGTGACCGGGCAGAATTGTGTTATACCTAGAGCTCATTTTTCATCAAATCTAAATCCAGAAATGAATCGAAAAAACTTTGCGGATCTGCTGGCAGTATTATCAATATGTGTAATGTTGCATTCAGACCAAACTCAAAGCAAAGTATTTGGAAAATGAGATTGCATACAAAGTCAGAGAAAAGGTCTCAAATTTCCCTCATCCACTTTAGGTTAAAATATTATGGTAAAAGATTAATTTTTGCACGTTGTGATTACTCAACCGAGTAACCATAAATGATCCAAAAAATATCAATCGAGTTTTGTTAATTTGTTTATCCTCACCCTGACTTTTGTCTTTCTCAGGACACGGCACTGGACCCTGGAGAGGATGTGGCTCTTCTCTCAGTGAGCTTTGAGGATGCTGAGGCCACTCAAGTCTTTCCCAAACTCTACCTTTCCCCCAGCATCGAACAGTGAGTCCATCACATTAATCAATCACGCAGTGTGTTTTCCATGTATCAGTTCATCAGTCTAAACATATGTTTTTCCTTGATGATTAGATTAGATCTAAATAAACTTTTGCCTCATGCTGGGGTCACAAAAGCTTGTGACATACTGGTCATCGCAGCATCTCCTCCATGGGTGAAAGTCAGCCTTACCTCTCTTTTCTGCAAGTCTTAGAACCTTGCCTTAACCTTTGGACTTATATCGACAAATGCAAGTTGCGGTTTCTCACTTTTAAATTCTGGATACCCTGGGACTCAGGGTGAGCATGGAAGGTCAGCCAAAGGTAATATAGGCCCACTCTGCACTTCCCTGATTTCGAGGGTGCAAGATGTAGTTGACGGATTAGCGTCAGCGTCAAGAGTGTGCTGTGGATGTGGCGACATGTTATGTCATTGTGAATAATCCCACATCCCAGTGTCTGGACTTATCAGTGAGTTCCTCAAAAACAATAAGGGAAGGACAAAAAAAATAGATGGATGACACACAGTGTCTGAGCCAGGGATGACTGGATGTCTGCAGACATCTGGGGTGTTAACAGTACAGATACTGTGCGCGTATCTGTGAGTGTGTGAGTGTGTGCGTGTGCATACAGGCTTGTTTGGAAGGTTTTCTGTGAGTCTGTGGGCACTGTGTGAGTGGGTACTTCACCCATGTGTGTATTCCTTTTGATCAAATCCATTTTTGTCTTGCTAGATTTAGTGTTTGTGTGTCTGTGTTGGTGTGCGTTTGTCAGTTTGCATTTCTGTGTGCAGATGGGTGTGTGCACGCTTGTGGGTTTTTATAGCACAAGTATATCTGTTTTCATGGGTTTGTGTACACGCACTAGTATTTGAATAGGCTTTGCTCTTGACGTGGTCTTTTGTAGGTGTGGATGTAGATAAGTGTGTACATGTTTGTGTGCATGTGTGTGTGTGTGTGTGTGTGTGTGTGTGTGTGTGAGAGAGTGTGTGTGAGAGAGAGAGACTGAGAGAGAGAGAAAGATAGAGAGAGAGAGAGAGAGAGAGAGACAGGTATGGGCCCACTCTGACCTCAGGGCCCCACAGTCTGGGCTTTCGTGCTCGGAATAATCTCAGGCTGATGTTTATTTACAAGCACACGCCCCGTCGCACCAGGTTAAGAGACCTCTGCTCCCCCAACCACCACTACTCTCTCTCTCCCCACTCCTCTCTCTCTCTCTCTCTCTCTCCCCCCTTTCTCTCACCCACCCATCCCCCTGTCTCACCATGCTCTTTTTTCATCTTTGTCTTATATATACTCCTCAGTGTCGCCTCTATTTTGTCTTACTCTCTGATTCTCTCTGATATTTTTTCAATAATCACCATCTCTCCATTCATATCTATGCAGTTGTCTTTCACTCTTCAACACATATGCTAAAGTAGATGCATGCATGCACTAATCTACTGCAATTATTTAGAGATGAACTGAGGCAGAACCTTCCCATGCAGGAAACATATGAAAATACCCTAAGCATGTGGCCCACAGAGCTAAGGTCCCCTACCTGCTGCTTGTCCTGCATTATGGTCATTGTATCCGTGCTGTGCATGTGTAAGAGCATATACAAGCATAACAAGAGACACAGTTCAACTAACCTTGTTGTAGCACATCCTCCAGAATGTTTCGTTATTTTTTTTCATTATGATACACCAACAAATATAGAGGACTTGATGATGATAATGAAGATATTTGCAATTTCCATACATTCCATAATTTTTGATGGACATCCCAGATTTTGGACACTGCTCAGCAGGAAAACTGTGCTCCGGGGTGCGGATATGTGCGTTGCATTGCATATGTCTGCCTCTTCCACCATGAAGCTGTGTGCATGTGTGGGAGACTGACCTCACAGAGGCTCCAGGCCCGACTGAAGCTGTTGCAGTGGTGTGAGAGGCTCCCCTCCACTACCAGTTGCATGAGGAGAAAAGACAGAAGGCAGCTGAAGGCACTGTGGCGGAGAGCAGGAAGCGGTGAGGCTATGGCACATGGGATTGAGAGGCAGTAAAACAAACCCTTCTGATCTAAACCCTCCAAGAATTATCTAAAAACGCAGAGGCTTAACCGTGCTGCGTTGAGCCAAGCTCTCAATTACCACACTTGTTCTCCTGCTTAATGTTGCCTCTTTGTCTGGAGATATTTGCACATATGCATATCAAGGCCATGCGTGAATGTACTCTGTTGCATGCTTTTGTGCACCTTTTTGTCAGCTGTGTGGGAGTGTATTAATGTATGACCCAGGGCAAGAATGTATGTCTCCCTCACTGTTGTTTGAAGACAAATGATCGCATGTGTGTGTGTTCATGTATCAGTGCATTTGTGCTGTATTCATTATGGTTGCCACCTAATTTAGCATGCACATGTGTGTGTGAGCCAGCCTTTTCGCTGCAAGTGTGTTTATGCAGATCTGTTACCCTGTTAGTTTTCCCTCGATGTCCTTGCTGACCCTTGTTAGTCCTTTGGTCTTGTGTAGCTGCCCATTATCTCTGCATTGGCTCCAGTGAAGAGGAAAACTCATTTGTTGCAGTGCGCCTGCACATCTTTGTTTTTTCCTAGCGAGCATTTGATAGACCGCGACATTCAGGAGGTTCTGCATTAACCTGCGCAGCCACAAATGTTCAGGAAAATATCATCAAATCATCAAAAAAATTAAAATAATGTTATAATGAAATTTATATTAATGCAGTGCAGAAATTGTTTAAATCAGTTTAAAGGTGGTTAAATGGTGGATGCAGCAGCTGTGGGCAACTATTGGCTCAGCTTTGGTTTTGGCACCATTGGATCCCAGTGTTGTTACTAACTACATCTATTCAGCGTCAAAATATTCTAGTATTTTTTTTTTTATTTATTTTTTTTTTCATGATGTGTCTTCCTGTCAATTCTTGCTTTTGTTCAATCGTCCTATGCTTTATTTTCTTTCTCTCCATCTGTCCACATCTCTCCATTTCCTCTTTATGTCCCATACTTTCCTCTTGTCTGTCTTTTCAATCACTTTTTTTAAGCATCCCTTGTTTTTTTTTGATCACCCTTCTGCCCTTTCTGTCCCCTTCAACGATTTCAGTCTTGGTTTACCTGTGACACTAGTGGTTACCATGGTAACAGGAAGTGTAGTTTAATGCCACAGCAAACACTTGTGGAGCAGCTCTGTTGTCTGATATGCAACAGATGAGCTGATATCTCTTTACTGGGCTGCTACACAAACTCATGTTTTGTTTTTTGAGTTAAGTTTAAGTTATAAATTACATTTTACCATGTGTAGTCAACAGTTGGATTTCAATGCTGTACACTCATGCAACGTTAGTATTTTTCCCCACAGCATTGATGCGAAGTTTTGAAATTACTACATCTATTCTGTGTCAGATGACCAAAACTCCAAGAGCCCTGATTGTCTACATGGACAGTTAAAATGTTATGGACCAGCGTGAGCATGTAGTAGCAGCAGCAAAGTTAGAGATCTTGTATAGAATTTGGGATTTCTCTTTGGAAACATTTTGCATGATGTAATTACACAAGGCCCCAACATGAACACCATAGCGCCAGTTAATTTTTATGAAGAAAATAAGTTCATGGAGGAGCTGTGAGCCGCTGCAGACATGTTCAGGTCTGGCAGCCCATGAGCTCAGTGTTGATACAGGCGGTCATGTTGGCTACATCGAGTCTGTGTCAAGATGTTCCAGCGTTTTTCCTGTTATGATTTCCTATTGCAGTCTAACTGTCAATGATCAATCATAGGATTATTACTGTTCATTTATCCTCCTCTTCCTTCCTCGTCCTTCACCACTATCCTGTCTATCTATCCACTTTCTTCAGTCTTCTCGGTCCTATCTCCTCCAAACCCCTCCTCCCCTTCCCTCCCGTTTTTCACATGTCTGCCGCCTGTCTCTTTTCTCTCCATCTTCCTCCGTTTTTCTATCACTCTCTCCCCTCTGCTGATCCCTCTGGCTGATCCTCAAAGGGAACCGAGAGAGTGAGTGGGACTTGAAAGAGAGAGAAGCGTTGCGCTCTACCCAGCAAGGTCGTCCCTCGCTTGACTGAAATGCAGCGAGGGAAAAAAAAAAAAAAACAATACACACACACACACACACACACACACAGCACAAGGGAGAGGAGAGCTTCTCTCTCTCTCCTTTCTCTTTCCTCCACCTCTCTTCTCTCCCATCACTCCTGAGCTGTTTGATATCTCACTTTTACTCTCCTTCAGCAGGGGCTCGGATCTAAAAGCTCTCTACGCAAACTCGTAAGCCCCCAGAGCTACAGTGTTTTACCTCTATTTCTATTCCCTCTTCCTCTCTCTTTCTTGCTCTCTCTGTTACTTTTTCTTCCTCTGTCTTCAAACAGACCCTGTAATGTGTTCTGCCTTACGGAGGGGGAAAAAAATGATGTTGAAATACCCTGACAGACACCCACATTTTTACCGATAATGTACAGTTTACGTGAAAGGTTGCATTCGCTTCTCTCTTTGATAGAGCCGTTCCACTGAATTTGCTTCTTTTTCTGGACAAATTATTGATTATGAGTGGTCGAATGGGTGCTACTCTTAGAGAGGTACCTGCTTAAGATTCAGTTTTCATTTGTTATATAATGTTTTATGGGGCTGAGAGAAGATAACAGCTGTGAAAGACATGTTGTCCATGGCTCACTCTCATTTCACTTCTATCTTTCAAGTGTTAAATAGATTAAAGCAATTAGCTAATTAGAGAAAATGTGCTTTTCTATGCGGTCATGTTCGAGTGGAATTTGTTGGACGGCTTCATTTAACATTTTATGTTGTGAGATTTAGGATTTTTGGAGGAATCTAGTGTCCCTGGGGAATGGCATCGTTTTGAGAAAGGGCAATATCAGGGTCACTTGGCTCAACTGGGAGTAAGTTGGGAATGTGCGAAATCTGATCTTAATATGTTTTCAATTAAATGATGAGCATATGTGTGTGAAACACTCTAGAGTTTGAGCATGCTGTGACAGTGAGCCTGTTCAACAGTGAGGCAACTGCTTACAGTCCTGTTTTCAGTGACCTTTTCAAATTGGTGGTTCACTCAATTATTTTTAGTACTGAGTGTACTGAGGGTGCTCTCACACCTACCTTGTTTGTTTGTTAGTCTGCACCAGCTGAACAGAAACGAAAGGTGACTCAGACCATGGTTCACACCAACGGAGCAGAATTTAGTCAGACCAAAAGAAGTCGGGTTTTTTTTTCCGGACCAAACAGAATCATGATTGGGTTTGTACCAGCAGCGATCTACAAACCAATCAATCCTGAGTGTGGCTAAGGGCAGCCAGAGCAATTGAAGCTGGACCGTGATCCTGATTTCCACGTCTACAAACATCCACAAGAACATGTGGATTTGTTTTTAACATTCTTCCTCCTCGTCTGAGAGTAAAATGTTTGATAGCAGATATAAAAAATAAAGAGAGTCTTCTATGAGACAATAAACTGACATTTGAGAGTAATACTGACAAAGTGTATAAGAAAAGCCAGCCGCACCTCTTTTGTCTCAGGAAGCTCTCTAAGTTTCAGTTTGACAAAAGCCTGAAGACAATGTTTTATCAATCTTTAGCCGAGTCTGTGCTCACTTTCTCTTTTCTCTACCAGTATTAATCTCTCAAGGTTAAAAGCAGAAATGTCCTCAATAGGGTCGTTCATATCAGGAGCATGGAAACTCAAGTGGATATATTCAACTAGCAATTATATAAGGATTCTTTATGTCAAATGTTTCACCCTCCAGAGAAAAAACATTTGCTTTTGTACTGTATTTTTTTATTTTTTATTTTTATTCTTATTTTTGTGTCCCCTGTATGCAGCCCAGTACACCATGGAGACAAATTGTCATTGACATTGACCAGGCTGGTTAAAGGTCCACATTGAAGTACTGCTAAAAAATTATTCTGTTATGTAGACACCCAAAGCAATACTTAGCTATAGTGTCTGATATTTTACAGACCTTTTACCAGGGGCTGGCAGAGAAAGTTATGGAAATTGTCTTTAGATGGTGACGCAAACATTCGCCTTCTCAAGTACAACCTCTTTGAGAAATTTCCAGCAAAGTGTAACAAGATCCGTGCACGTTTGTATGATATAATAGCTAATCTGTGAGTAAAAACATCCCCTCATGACAATTTAGCCTCGTCACTACCTCCTTTCATTTCCTCATGCTTATGACCTTCCAAATTTTGGAGGTATATATTTGATAAAATATATTTTCTTTCATTTGAAGGAACTCAAATCTAAGATTTAATTAATCCTGCATGTTTCACTGCTCTTTTACAGCATTTACCCAAAATAATCTCCATTACCTGCAGCAGTGAAATACTCATTAGTATGTCTTATTTAGGTATCATTTGTAACAGTGAAAGATTGGCGTAAGCAATGAGATTGTGTCCTTGCAGCTCGAAGCAGTTTCACAGAAAATCTGTTTCATTTGCAATCATCGTTAAGAACCACTTCTGCTGTTTTTTTATTTCTATCCACATTGTGTGTGTTTTTTTTTCCTCCTTCTCCAACTGTTTTATAACCAGACCCATCGCTCCTTTCATTTTCACTTTTGCTTCTCGTTTACCTGATTGTACCGTGCCCATGAGATGAGTTGGATACATCTCTCCTTCCCCCAGAAAACCTGCTGCATTGCATAAAAGAATCGAGTGGGCACCGTCTCTGCCCCCAAACCAGATTTAGGAGCCCAGAAAAATCAACACAGAGAGACAGTTTTAGGCTGCAGTGCACTAATGTTTGTGTATCTGCATTTGCCTTTAGGTGCCTGTGTGTGTGCGTGTGCACATTATAGCACACATGCTTGCTTGCCTCCTGATGTGTGTGAGCGTGTGTGGGTGTGCAGTTTGTGTGTCCCTTCTCCAGGTTCTGTAGAGGTGTTGTATACACTTTGAAAATCTTTGCTTTGCGCTAAGATATTTTTCAAGGTTTTGTGAACGTCTCGTCATAGTCGGAAATCATCAGTCTGATAAATTTCGCCCTAACTCGGCGAACCCACTCAACAGTTGAAAACATCAGTTCAGACACGTCTCTCACGCTCAGCATCTCACAGCACTCTGCCACTTCCTACTTGTCACCTTGAACATGTCTGCATTATGTGGCTGCATAAAGGGGGTTTGGTGAAGCGGCTTTATTAGAGGGAAAATATACATGCAGCTGGTTCAAAAGTAAAAAGTGATTTTATGAAATATGTCAACTGAAGGCAGAACTGAAAGTATCTTTTAATTAGAAGGCTGCTGTAAAGAGACCAAGACATGTCTGAAATATTAAATTGCAAATTGTGACAGATGTAAGTTAAATAAATATTTTAAAAGATTACATAAAATTAGGTTACAACGCAAGATAGAAATCACAAACATTTCAGCTATACCTTATTGATTGGTAGTTTGTGAGTGTGTACTGTATTTGTGTTTTTTGAAAATAATAAAAGAAAAATATATTCTTATTCTAGAATGTATTATAGTGTATTATAGATATGTTAATCTTGTGACAATGAGTTAATTTAAATTTTTTTTATGATTCATTTTATGTCAGCTGGTGGTCCTGCAGCGTGCTCAAGGACACGTTTTTACATGTTCACCCCAATAAAGGGACATGGCCATGCACCTCCAAATGTGGTCTGGGTGATCGGATAACCAATGTGTGGAACAGGTTGTGCTCTACTTTTCTGCCCTGGTCAGCAAACTGAAGCGGTTTTATGACAATTTTCAGCAGTAAATTGTGATTACACAACAACGTGCAGGAGGGTAGGTGGCGCTCACCTGGCACTGAGCACCCACCCCACCCATAAATGCAGCCGGTAGCCAAAGATGTGTGCTGATTGTTATCGAAACATGTTTTCATGACACTCCAATTTTGTGTATTTGATGGCTGTGGTTAAATAGGATTTCTGATTAATCTGGATTTAATGAGTGAATGATGATGAATAAAGAAACAGAGAAAATTTCTATTTGCAACAAGGTCGCCTCATGACAGAAAGGTGACTGACTCTTGTTGCCACGAGCCCAGAGAGCCTCAGAGTGTCGCAGAGGAGGAATCAGATTCAGTCTATAGAGGCAAACAGAGTCATGTGAGGACATCTAAGGACCCTCCAGAGTTAAGGAAATGAAGAAAGCAATAAAAATGGAAATGCTCCTGCTTTGAAACTACATTTGAATCTCCAAACAGTTCTACTTGGCCTTATCTTTCACTTTGGTAATGAATCATGTCTGCCCTCTTTACAATTCAGCTTTTATCTGTTCTCACGCTGTCACTGCACTGTCTCACACACACACCAAACCACACACACACACACACACACACACACACACACACACACACACACACACACACACAAACAAACAAACCCAGCTTCGTCACCATCCACCTGAGTCACACAGGATAATCTCTGTGCTTGATGAAGTCACAGGCAGCCCTGTCACTGTACAGTGTGTTTGTTTACATGCATGCATGTATACAGTCTAGTGTAAATATGTCACAGACCGGGCTGCATTGCTCAGAGGGGTTGTGTTTGGCGGCACGTCTGTGCGTCGATGACTGCTGTGTGCGTATGTGTGCGTGCATGTGTGTGTGTGTGTGTGTGTGTGTGTGTGTGTGTGTGTGGGCAGTGTTGAGAGCGGTGTCACCAGTGGAAACAGAAGCAGGAACTCTTCACGCAGCCAGTTTGAAGGTAAAACATTATGTCTCCATTCTGAGCCCTTCTATAGAAAGCTCACTTTAAAACAGGTTAGTATTCATACTGGTGTCATAACACTGTACACAAATAGGTTTTTAGGAACATCTTAGGTACTATTTTACAAATGTCAGTTTTACTCATCACACAACAAACAAGGTTATGTTGTGTTGGTAACTTCAAGTGTGCCATATTCAGTATGTGCTGGCTATCTGTGGCAGGGCTTTTCTTAAGATGAGCACCCACTGTTTCTTAAAAGGGGAACACTGCTGGTTTTACACATTTACAAAGGTCAGCACTGTAGTCGTGGGTAGCACCACTGAGCCTTTTTAAACAGCTTTATGATGCCTTGCCTAGCCCAGAGGCAGCTGTGCCGAGTCCGAGAAAATATTTAATCAGGATAATAACACTTTGGACTTGACTTCAAATTGATAACACGGGAAGGTGCTGTCACAAAC